>JAKUCM010004351.1:0-35788 GCA_023374145.1 Lepidium sativum | reverse complement strand
ATGATTTAAAGATATGATTGAGACAAAAGAGAAGGAGATACAAAGTGGAAGAGGTAGTGACAAACACAGTGACTTGCTGTGTTCAATGTTGGATTCGAATACGAAAACAATCAAAGAACAAGGACTAGATTCTGGACTTAGTATCGATGATCTGATAGATGACTGTAAGGCTTTCTATCTAGCTGGTCAAAATGTGACTTCTTCATTGTTTGTTTGGACACTTGTTGCTCTAAGTCAACACCAAGACTGGCAAACCATAGCAAGAGAGGAGGTTTCTCAAATGTTTGGTAACAATGAGCCAGATTTCGACGGCTTAAGCCACCTGAAAATCGTAAGTAGACATATTCAGAACCATTTAAAACCACATTCTTACAAATTGAAATTCTCTTGTTTTGATTTGGCTTGTTATGATCACTCAGGTAACAATGATCCTTCATGAAGTTCTGAGACTGTACTCACCAGCTTACTTCACATGTCGGATAACTAAACAAGAAGTGAAGCTAGAGAGATTCTCTTTACCAGAAGGAGTTGTGATCACAATACCAATGCTTTTGGTACACCATGATCCTGATCTTTGGGGAGATGATGTGAAACAGTTTAAGCCTGAGAGATTCGTCAATGGAGTAGTGGGTGCAACCAAAGGAAGACTCTCCTACTTGCCGTTTAGCTCAGGTCCTCGAACTTGTATTGGTCAAAACTTCTCAATGCTGCAAGCTAAGCTCTTTGTGGCAACAGTTCTACAAAGGTTCAGTGTAGAAACTATCTCCATCGTATACTCATGCTCCATTTCCAGCTGCAACTACATTTCCTCAACATGGAGCTCATTTGATCATCAGAAAACTTTAGGAGGTAAGAATGGTTATAAGAAAAAGGTGCCTCCTTTTCTTTTTGGTCAACAAAACTGAACCTCAAAAGTGTAGTTTAAATCAAGTCAAGAAATTTTATTTGGGTTTTTTTTTTGTATATAAATTTTTTACAAATTTTAATTAAGAATTTTCAAGGGTTTCTTGATATTTCCTTGAAAATGTTCCTTTTCATTGTTCAGTCACACATTTCTTGTTCTTGAAAGTGTGAATCTTTAAATCATAATAATATTTGTACATAAAATGTTAATTGTGCTTTCCAACTTCATTAATTACACATGAATCAAATTGTTTTTTTTTGTCAACTACCTACTGACTTTTAAATCCCACTCATACGACTACAGGTAAATGGTTCGATCATACTACTATACCACTAAAACACCTGTCCTCGGCAAATCAAATTATTTATTCATCGTATCTTTGTGATTACTGATTTCTTAAACTGGCCTTGCAAAAATAAATCTAATCATGTTGACATGATTTATCAAATGTTAAAGTAAAGAAAAAGATAATGAATATTCAAAATAAAGATTAACTTATCAACCATAAATAAATGAGATTACCCATAATGTGATATACTTTATCCGTTTTTTAACTGTGTCATCCTAGTTTTTTCACACAAATTAGAAAACAATATTAAAATCATTTGTACCCCTAATAATTAGTGGTAATAATTTGTTAGATTTTATGTTAATGATTTTGATTGGAAATTAAATTAGATTTTTTAATTTAAAAGCTACATTAGAATTGTAGAATGACACTTTTTCTTAAACTCTTTGCAAAACGAAGAGAATACATAGATACTTATCTTATGATAATAGTAATAATAATAGTTAAGGCTATATGTATAGTGTAATATCTGGTGACAGAAAGAAAAAAAAAGACCAGAAGTTTTGAATGATGCTTTTTAGAAAAGAATTGATGTATACCTATAGATTTATATACTCAAATATAAGTTATAATAATAAAAAGATGTTACGTGAAATAAGTAAATAAATTATCATATTTTTGTTGAATCACAACAAATCAGTCAACTAACATGTTTGAGCTAATTTAGTCGAATTTAAGAGGCAATGAATAAAAGAGGACACAAGAGAATCGATGGTTCGAAGACACATCACACAGTACACTAGCACAGTACTACATCAAGACACTATGTTTCAATGTTTATTTTCTAATTTATTAGATTTGTTTAGCTAATTCAGTCTAGACAAGCATTTTCAAACTGACACCTAAAAAATATTTAGTTATTAGTTAAAAAAATTATGTTAATTTTTTATTTAGCTAAAAAATCAATCAAAATCACATGTCTAACTAAATATATAACATGAAAAGTGTTCTTTGATAAAACACGTGTTTGAGTGCCACACTTTCATTATCTAGAACTTTGAGAGATTGACTACAGATTAAACCATTTCAACTCAATATTGAAAATATAATATTAGCTACCAAATTGTGGTTTTAAAATCGAACTATTCATATATTCAAATATAAGCTCTCGCTCGTTTATTGTTGTAATAGCCCTGCTAAATGGGTTGATTCAACAAAGATTCTACGTCTTGGAACCTTTTTTCTTCATTTTTGGTGTTGTATTAATATCATTTGAGTTGCCAAAAAGTAAATATAAATAGGTTGGTTCAAGTGAGTAAGTTTTATTTAGCAGTAATAAGCAAGAATTTTTTGTCTTATTCCTTTATGACATAGAATAAAAAAAATGTGTGTGTGAAGAAATAGAACGAGTGTTACAGTTTCGCTGTTGCCAAGTATTTTGTGAAACTAATCAATCCTTTCAAGATTAAACATCACCATATCCTCAAGAGCCGACCTGAAACCACTTCTAGGAAGACAATTCAGATTCTTTAACGCTAATTCAGCTTTCTCTTTAGCCAATTCTTGAGCTCTTTTGATCCCACCGCGACTCTTAACTATTTCAATTGCCTCTTCAAGCGAGCCAGGCTCACAGAACTCAGACTCAAGGATCTCTCTTAACCTTGGTTCATTCTCTAGTGCAAATATAACTGGTGCAGTTATGTTACCTTTGGCTAAGTCATTGGCTGCAGGCTTCCCTAGTTGCTCTGTGGACTGTGTGAAGTCTAGAATGTCATCAACTACTTGAAAAGATAAACCGAGATTCTTCCCAAATTGATACATTTGCTCTGCAACTTCGGTTTCAACTTTACTGAAAATTGCAGCTCCTTTGGTGCTTGCAGCTACTAATGAAGCTGTTTTGTAGTAACTCTTTAGCAAGTATTCATCTAGCTCGACATCACAATTGAATAAACTTGATGCTTGCTTTATCTCACCACTTGCAAAATCTTTGATCACCTGAAAAAGATTGATCAAGAATCCGACCAAACGTTCTTTGTATTGTGTAGCTTCTTACAGATGTATAAAAGATCTTTTTTACCTGACTTATGAGCTTAATGACTTCAAGGTTCTCGAGATTTGCTAAGTACCATGAAGCTTGAGCAAACATGAAATCTCCAGCTAAAACAGCTACTCTTGTTCCGAAAAGCTCATGAACCGTTTCCTTTCCTAACAGACACAAAGCAAACAAAACTTATAACTTTGCACAGAACATGTAAATTTGGATCAAAGGAATAAACCTGTTGTCTCACCTCTTCGCATATCACTTTCGTCTAACACATCATCATGTATTAAACTTGCTGTGTGAATCATCTCAATGATCTCTGCTAAACGCCGATGTTCTATTGTAAGTTCCCTACACCAAGATCAACTAGAAATCATCACTTTTTGCTGTTAAGATTATACGCAATATCAAGCTCAAAAGTGTGATAGTACAGTCAGTTATGTAGATTACTTTAGGCCTGCTAATTCCGCAGTGGCTCGTGATACAAGGAATACCAAACCAGGCCTCATCCTTTTACCACCAGCACTAAAAATTTGCTCAGCCGCAGATATCAAAACTGGATTTTCTGCACCAACAATCTACAAAAGAAAAGCCATTACATCAGAATCATAACACTCTTTTTAAGAGACAGCAAGGAACTGTAGCCAAGGTACTACCGATAAGAGATTGTCGTTTAACCTCTGCAAATCGTCAGCTACTACCTCGAACAGACTTTCCAGAGATATAGGCTTTCGTGACTCTTGCCTCAGATTGAGCATCACTGTTTTATCTTGACCAATACCTACACAACCATCATTATTCTCATCATAAGCATCATACTCCTGATTCCAAAACCTGAAGCAATCCCTTTATATGTGTAAGCTTTTGACTTCTCTATGAATTGTCTGGTATATATCAGCTTACATACGATTATTAGCCTCAAACAAAGCAAAAGATATCTATTTCCATAGTAAACATAAAGATATACTCATAACTTCAATATTTGTAAGACTCTCTGTCTCATGAAGTATGTTCTCCGTAGCAAACATAAGTTAAACCTGAAGACTTTATTGCTATATGACTAAAAAGACTGTTTCTTTAATGTGTAATAATTGATGTACAATAAGAGAAAAACCAATCATTGAATTACTTAACAACCCAAAACTCAAAAACAGAGAATCCCAATCAATTACCAAAATCAGATAGTTTTAAGAAAATCATTACCATTGACCAGAGAATTCTCCTTGGGTTTAGCCGGAACTGCTCGGCAACTTCCCAAATCTCGACGTAGAAATACCAAATTCCCACCATAGCTTTTGCCACCAATCCTATAAACATTCTTCGAACAATTCACAGACAAAAATCGACGACTTGTAGAAGAAGAGCTGGAAGAACACCCGCATGGCATCAGATCAAGAACACTTGTACCCAAGTCTATATTCCGACATGACGTCATCATTTCTCAGACAAAATCCAGAAAAGACGACAACTTTTGGGCAAACTCAAAGACGGTTAATAAGCTTCGGAAACTAAGAGATTCTAAAGAGAATCTTCGATTTTGAAACACCAGTAAAAGTATAGAAAGTCAATTTCTTTTTGGGCTGACGAGAGAGATTGCGTGTATTGTAAAAATTTAAATGAAAATAGAAGAAATAATAAGTGGGTGATGATATAAGTAAAAATCGAGTTTTGATTTTGTTTTGATGATTTTCTTTGAGTGGACGAGACTAAACCACATAAACGAACGAACTCTCTTCTCAAAACTCGACCTTTGGAGGACGAGAGAGATTTCAGATTTATGTCCGTTTTTTCTTTAATTTAATACAACTGGGAGAGAGGGAAAAAAAAAAGAGAGAGACCAGAAGCTAAGATGTCACCACGTGTCTTTTTCTCATTGGTCCGTCATCCAACTCGTATCAAATATTTTGAGATTAGGGAATATCTTTTTTACTGATTTCAAGATAATTATAATATCATTATTCTAGATCTCTCAGTTTATAAATCTTCTACCCTTCAATTATTTGGTTCTAGGGAACATTTTTTGTTTTGTATGTGTTTAAAAATTATTCAAGTTACGTTCAAGTATTATTTAAGATTCTCTATTTCCATATATTTGATGACAAAACAAATTTCTTCAATTTGATTTGGTTATAATAATAGCTATTATGACAGATTAAGTGACTAAGCAACTCTCAGAACTTCTTTCTTCGTTGTCGGTAAACAAATTTAATTGATAAAAGAATCCTTTTTACTAATTTAAATCATGAGGTTCACTGAAGTTAGTATCAGTCATCAGACTTAGCAAATCTATGTACTTAGCAAAACTATAAACCTCAATAACAATTGGTGTTTGCCTATCTTGTTGACTGTTGAGTGTGTTAACATCAAATGCTTCTTATGATCCTGAAAAGTATAATCAAAACAAAAAGGAAACAGTTAAAGATCTTGAATTTGATCACTCTTTGCTTGAACAAAAAATAAGACCTTTCTCTTTATCTCACCTTCCGAGCCGAGATAGCTCAGGTTCTGCCAATAGCATATCTTGCAACGGTTTTGCATCTGTATACCTTTCACTAGAACTATGAACAAAGACAAATGTCATGAAAGACATAGAAAGAGAGAAAGAGGGAAGAGAGAGCGAGACTTTACTTACTCGCAGATATGGTCGATTGTGAGTAATCTATGATGAATAACAAAATTGTGACCAACATAAGTCACAACCAAGGAACCAGAGTCAGGATGTGGCCAGCTTCTTGAACTAGGGAACCTGAGAATGAAAGTTCCTGGTTCTTGATTTTGTAGCGAATATTCTGCTTCTTCTTTAGTCACAAAACCCTCGATCCATTTTGGCGAAGTAGAGCGCCACATTCCATTAATCAGGCCCCTGGATATAGCTGAAGCAACAGGGAACAACCAACACCACATTTTCTCAAAATTCTCTCGAGTTATGTACTCATTGCATCCACATATCCTCCTTAAAAACTCAATATCCTGAGATAACAAGGCCAAATCAAACGATGATCCTCGTAAAATCGTTTAAGCAATATGAGAAGAGAAAGAGAGTAGACCGGGTGAGTAAGACATCTACTGCTGCATCTAGCTATTCTCATGAAATGTTCTTCGATCTCAATTACCACATTATCCCAATGAACATGTTGATAGTTCCGCGAGATCAGAACCCATGCATTAGTTCCTTCCGCTATCAGTTTTCTTGCCATTTTGATTTGATAGCTGCAAAAATTGGAACAGCTATGTTTTATATATTCTTGTAATTTACATATTTGAGGCAGGTGTGAGTTTGCTTGTATACCTGTGGTGAAAGCATCCGGAATAGAGAGAAACTTGATCTGCAAATTTCGAAACTTCTTCATCTGATGAATTGTTTGAGATTTTCTTAAGAAGAAGAGATCTCTCTGTTAAGTTTCCAAGGCAGTATCTGAAAATTGTCGTATCTGAGATTGTATATCTTCCAGAAGTCGTTGAGTCTCTAATCTCAGTATTTTCTGAATCCGTTGAAGAGTTATTTTCTTCATCTTCATGGTTCCGAGGTCTCCATTCCATACTTCCATTCTGAAACTAACTCAGAAAAACAACAATGCAGAATAATGGTAAGTTCGACATGGATGTCAAGCATAACAAAAGTAACTCAGATATTGGATTACCTCACTCTCAAAAATCTTTTCTTCTCCTAATTTAATACGTTTCATAGAAGAAGAGCTGTGGAGAAGATCTGATGTTTCTTTACTTGACGCAATATCTGGTTCTCCTCTATCTAATTGATAGCCAATGTGATTCAACCTTTTCCGGGTAACATAATCATGGCAACTCGAAATGCAACGGATTTGGTTGGTCATAGTTTCGAGAAAAGGATAGCAACCCTTCACTTCCGGAATTTCGAATTTGATGCAGAACAACCTCTTATCAGTCTTTGAAGAAAGCTACAAAACAAGATCCTTCAGTGACTTTAAGCAGAGAACAAGAATTCTAACAAGTAATAAGCTAGACTTTGTAACTACTACCTGAGATATTTTGAGCTTGAAAGAAGCACATCCGTTCAACAAGCTGCACGGTTTATCTTCCGCTGAGAACTCAGCCCCTTCACAGCTTACCAAAAGGGGAGCCTCAGAGTCACTAGTCTTCTCAACAGGCGTCCCACTATCAGCATACAGAAGAGAAGCCACAACCTGAAAAGATCAAACCGATAATGTATTATCAGAAAATCTTCTAAAGCAAAACCAAGTTCAGAAGTTTAGAGAAAGCATATATAAAAATGTATAAAAGAATGAACCTTCACATCCTTGTGCACAGGCTGTCCAATAGCATTGGATAAAACAACATCCAGGGAAAAAACCTTCCAGCAAGAATCCTGTTATAACACAAGATCTTGACTTCATTAAACAAATGAGACATCAAAAGCAGACACAACTACAAAACAGACCTTTCCGCCAATGAGACTCCAAACACCATCCTCATCTAATTCAATTTCAGAGGTAGATGGCTTATCAACAGATAAGCATAGAGGTGGATCCTGGCAAAGAAATGAAGTGAGATAATGAAACACAGGACAAGAGTATATTTCTGAAAAGGAAGAGAAGGCAAAGACTAGAAACTAATACCTTAGTGTAGTGATAATTTGTAGGGACATTAGAAGGCAAAACTTCTGCACAGTGGATGAAACCCTTAACGCTATAACCATCTCCACCAACACTAAATAGCGATATCTTTCGTACACAATCTGCATTTGTGCCATTGGTCATCAAGGAAGTCAAAACTTGCTCTCCTACAATCTCTCCACATATACGAAGGCGCATGCAGTTTCTAGATACCTAGAAAACAAGAGAAATCAGTAAATCCCGGAAAAAAAGATATTGTTTGATTAGAAAGAAAGAGTTTTTCAGATAACTTCTTACCTCACAACCCACATGAACCCATTTTTGAAGAGGAAACTCATCTTTCGTAGAAACATTAGGAACTTCTGTCCAAGAAGAAGTGTTTACAGGATTAGGAGCTTCCGAGTGAAGGAGAGTCAATGGCAAAAGCAATAGCTTCTTGTTTTCATCTAGAACAAGAAAAGGTGCACTGACACTCATGTCGGAGTGAACCTGAGGAGAAAGCCACTTTAATCAGATGCTTTTGATCCAGTTTAAAACCCTTAGATCAGACTCCAGTGATAAAGTCAAATGGATCAACATCAAAATAGCTATATAAACAACAAAAACCAAAATTGTACAGTCAAAACTTATACACAAATTTCAAAAAGCAACCCAAAGTTCCAAGCTTTTTCCCCAGTTCCAACGATCAAGAGGACCATACAAGTTAGAATACCAAAAGATGCGACTCTGCGAATCGATCATAACACAAAACCCAATAGATGAACATTTAAGTTGTCGAGAGCTCACCTGTCTGATGATTGTAGAAGGGTAAGTAGTCGAGTCGAAGAGATAAACCCAAAAGCAAATAGAGAAAGTCTCAAATCCGTGGCTTTGGACTTCAACATCGACATTAAAATCCTCCAAGAGAGAGTATTTCTCGGTGTCGATCGCACAAGCACCCGCCATTATAAGCTCCACTCCCCCGACCCAAAGAAAAAAGCTCTAAACTTTGCAAGCGAAACCCTCGATTTCTCCTCTCGCTGGTTTATTCTCGTTACCCAAACAATCAACCGAGAGCTTAAAAAGAAACTGAAAACAACTTCCCCGCAAAATATTGCCCCTCGTCTTTTGACGGCTGTTAATTAACGGTTGGTACCGTCTTCCGGTGGTTTCAGTCTACTCGGAAGATCAGGAATCAATCTACTGCCTCGCGACCACGGTACTATACTAAAGATAACCAATGAAAATTCTTACTTCCATTGACTCCCCTTGACTACTATCCCTTAAATAAATATTTTAATAATTTTTTTGGGTTAAAATATTGTGCATAATTCTTTTGTTTTTGTTTTTAACTATGTTTTTATATTTTAGTTTGAGAAAATCTTGATTTAAAGCATATACAACCAATATAGATCAAATTTAAATAAAAAATGAAATACTCTATTTTTTTAATATGTGTTTGATTTTTTTTTAAACATCTCCAAAAAGACTCTTTATTTTGAAGTTTCCCAAACTCTATATTTGAAGTTTCAAAGTGTTTCTCTCCAAAAGTAAAACTTCAAAACTTACTTTAAAATTATTTGTATTTTATACAATGGTCCTTATATCTGTTACAACTACTATAAATTCATAAAATTTTTGATAAATAACTAATACATATATAAAAATATTACAGCAATATTAATTAATAAAAACTTACATTAAAATATAAAACTAGAAATAAAAATACATAATTAAATATTGCATTACAAAAAATATCATATTATTCCACAAAATTATTTCCGTAATGCTCGCATATGTGATCAACTAGTGCATTTCGAAGTAAGAAATGACTCTCTTTATTTTTAATTTGTAGATTACGAGCTAAAAATTGTTGAACACGAAAATCTTCATTTTCCGCCATTTCAACTGTTGCTTCTGCCACTGATCTTGTATATTTTATCGGTGCATTGATATCACGTTCATCTTCAATTATCATGTTATGCATAATAATACATGCCGTCATTATATCATGCAAAACCTCCTTCTTCCAGTAACGAGATGATCCTGTAATGATAGCAAACTTCGACTGCAAGACTCCAAATGCACGTTCAACATCTTTTCGACATGCTTCTTGTTTTGCTGCAAACAATTTTTTCTTTGGACCTTATTAATTTTATCATGCATTAAACCTTATTATCTTACCAATATTTGAATCTTGAAAATGATAGAATTTTTTTCGAAAATTTGTTTGGACAATATTTTGAAAATTTTGGAGTTTCCGAAGCAAGTTTACCAGATTACTAGTAGTGTTGTAATCTTCATGTACCTTTCTAAAATGTTTTTTTTATTAAGTTTATTTTGTTATATTCTTGTTGTCTAATTCTACTTTTAAAATAATATAAATCTTGTTTTAATTTAATTTTATTTTATGTATAAAAATTAAATTTATAGAAATAAATTTAAAGATTTATGAGACATAAAAAAATTTAAAGATTAAAATGAGAAATGAGAAAATATTTAAGAATCATAAATAAAATATATAGTTGTAAGGACCAAAGTGCAAATAAAAAGATGAAACTTCAAATCATAAATAAAATATATAATTGTAAGGATCAAAATGCAAATAAAAAGATGAAACTTCAAATTTGAAGTTTTGAGTAGTGACACTCTATATTTGAAGTTTTACTACCCAAAACTTCAACATTTAGAGTTTTAGAGTTTCTTTTTGGAGAACAAAAAACTCTATATTTGAAGTTATAGAGTGTCTTTTGGAGATGCCCTAATATGCATCCTAACTAATGAGTAACTAGGTTCGGTAGGTTCATATAGAAGTTTCCGTCTGTTTTAGGTTCTTTCGAATTGGTTTAGTTTGGGTTTTCTGGTTCGACGATAAAAATCAAGATTCTTGATGAATTTAACGTACGTTTACAGTTGTCTTGTACTAACAGTCTGAGAAAGAAAAATATATTATTCCATTTGCAAATCAAGTGATTAAGAAACTTGCTCAAAAGTTAACCAAAATACTTTCACAAATCTTAAGGAACAACTCTGCCCAAGACTCTTATTTATAGATTAAGCTAATCTCTCTAATCTAATAGGAATTACATGAATCTAATCCTAAACGAATTTGGTGTTATCTCTAGTAACTAACTCTTATCTAAAGATAACTTGGAGCCTAAACTAAGGAATTATCCAACATTCACCCCCGTAATTTCGACTTAAACTCCGGGAGTAATGATCTCGAGTGACGTTTTGTACAGTCGGTTTGATGATCTTGTCACTTGAATTAATAGTCTTCCTCGTGAGTCTCTAAGGTGTAGTCGATCTCCTTTCCTCTTAACTTCACATCCATTCTCAGTTGCTTGTCCAAGACTTATGATATTATGTTTCAACTCGGGTATAAAATAAATGTCTTTGAGTACCTTTCTCTCTCCGGTTTTGCCAATAAACGTGATAAATCCTTTCCCAACTATATTGACATATGACCCATCTCCAAAGTTTACTTTTCCTTTGACGTTTTCATCTAGCTTATAGAAGAATACTTTGTTTCCCGTCATGTGATTACTTGCTCCGTTGTCAAGGTACCAAATTTTCGATTTCGAGCCTTCTTTACTTGTTTCATAAGCTTTAGGGAAAACTTTATCTTCATTCAAGAACACAATCTCATGAACATAAAGAGATTCTTCTTCAATTTCTTCTTCCTCTTCTTGATGTTCATTGAGACTTGCTTCTTGACTCTGTCTAGGTCTATCGGGACATGCTGAAACAAAATGCACGGGCTTGTCACATCTCCAACATATCACTTTGGATCGATCTCTTCTTCCCCTTTTGTCATAGCTTTTGGTCTCTTCCTCATGGTCTCAGTGACTTGATCTTCCTCGACCCCTTCCACGACCTCGGCCTCGACCTCCTCGTCTTTCTTCTATTCCATTGTTTGAAAACATAAGTTTTCCTTGCTCTTCCACGTGTTTGTTTTTCGCGTTAATTCTTTCTTCAAACGCCCAAACTGTGTAGTTTGTTGATGATAACATAGGACATTTGATCGATGGAACTCCAGGGTCCTTTCATGGTGTTTGTTGGATCACGTCTCCCATCCTTGGCTACGTGCGATTTATCCTTGCTTGATCGGATCTTTGACTCAAGCTCTGATACCAATTAAAAGCGAGATTTGCAAAAGACTTTTAAAGAACTTGCTCTTCTTTATTGATTAAAAAACTTGCTCAAAACTTAACCAAAATATTTTCACAAATCTTAAAGAACAACTCTCCCCAAGACTCTTATTTATAGATTAGGCTAATCTCCCTAATCTAATAGGAATTAGATGAATCTAATCCTAAACGAATTTGGTGTTATCTCTAGTAACTAACTCTTATCTAAAGATAACTTGGAGCCTAAACTAAGGAATTATCCAACATTCCATTCAGCAATTTGATTCTTGCTCATATATGTTTCAGTTCCTAGATCTATTGACGACCAATGTCTCTCCACCGGTTTCGTCCCTGGATCCTGCAATTTATATTCGGAAAAGTAACAACTTAAATACGTAAAAGCAAGAGTAGACATTAGTTATTGAGTAGACATAAGACCATAGATATTTCTGTTGAAGATTCGTAGATATTTACAATGAAGACCCGGAACTACTTTTATCGGGTCGGTTCGATATTATGCCTAGGGCTAATATAGAACAAGTTATAAAAAAAAGTACCTGGTAAAAGTAGAGTGATTGAGAGAGTTTTCCGACATCAAGTTCCCAAGTTCTAGGATCTCCAATCCAACCTTGTCTTTTCTTTGTCGGATATCCAAACTGTTCCCACACTGGATGAGACAAGATCTGCAGAATCTCTTGTGGTTGTGGATTACTGTACGGACCACAAGCCTGGTATGGAATTTCAGCGAAACGCGCGTCTCCCGGAACGCAATAATAATGATACGCTTCGTATGAGAACTTCTCTGTGTCCGTCCTGTGAATTTTAGTCCCGTTTGGAAACGCGTGGTACGGTGGACAAGCGGCTAGGTTGTTGCAATCGCAAACTGCGGTTGAATCCGGGTTTATTATCATCTCGCTGTATGTAGTAACGTCTGTTGTGATATCTCCGTCGCATTCTCTGCCATCGTTTTTCCAGCAACTTCCCATGTCCATTAAGTAAAATTGGCTTTCTGATCCACCACCTTTCAGAATCTCTAGCTTGAATTTAACCTTGAAATTCGGGGATTTTAGCCTCTTGTATCATATAAA
Source organism: Lepidium sativum (assembly GCA_023374145.1). NCBI lineage: Eukaryota > Viridiplantae > Streptophyta > Magnoliopsida > Brassicales > Brassicaceae > Lepidium > Lepidium sativum. Next base: position 22,765 of record JAKUCM010004351.1, on the reverse strand, counting down.
GAGAAAACAGAGTACTTTTAGTCCAAAACCGTTAAAAATGGTCTTATGTTTGCGTTTGCGTTTTGAAACAGAGTAAAACAGAGCATTTCTCAAAACGTGAAAATCATTTTCTTTTTCTCCTGCGTTTACGTTTCTGAAACCAAATTGTTTGAACTAGGTTTCTGATTAGAAACGCACCATCTTCATCATTCCTCTAGTATCGTAATGATACCACCAGAGAAACCTCGAGAAGCATTAGCTCGTAGATAAAGCATCAACCATGGATACTTAGAAGAAGTCTTCAGCAAATGATGTAAAACCCAACTCTCATTTTCACTAATCTTCTTTTCCCATTTCACTTTATAATACGAATCTTCTTGGTCATTATCCAAATCCCAAGTCCCATAAAAACTCCCACTCATTTGTCCTTCTTTATCTACAAAGCTTGTGTACTTTTGATGCATTGTTGGCATATTCATACATCCTTTTACAAACACATGGAAACCTTCCTGTTGGCGGAGAAGGTTTTGCTTTCTTCCCGTTTTCTGGACATATTGCAGCTAAAGTATCTGTATTACCATATTTTAGCATTATCATCCAAAACTGCCATGGATTTGGATTGTCCATTACTTGACATTTGTTTCCCAAGTATATCTCTTTTTCTGCTGCGTAGATATCTACGTTGTCTCCTGCGTTTTTTTATTCCTCCGTATGTTCCAGTTTGTGGATTATCTTCACAATAAAATGTTCCAAAACATAACACAAGAGTTTCAATGTGTTAATTGTATCAACATGATTGCGTGTGCAACAATCAAGGCCAAGAACTGAGAATTAAGAACATAACAACATTAATGATGAATTTACTGGGTAAGCTAGAGTAATGAAGGTCGAAACAATCTGCCATTCGAGGGCTTCCCATGTTCGTAGCTTCTTCACCGACTTCATTGCATTGGTTCCAAGCTTCTATAGCTACCCTTAAGCTATTGTTTCTCATCGCTGGATCTCCCAAAGCCGATACATAATGGAGATTTGTTATTTCTGTAGAGTCTGATCGAACAAAGGAATATGAAAGACAAGAAAGTATAATTTTAAGTTTTCTGATGACTCTGCATGATCCACATATACTCTTCTCCATTGCAGAGCTCAGAATTAACTTTTTATATGTTAGGTCTCTGTTACGAAGATGGAAGAAGAGAGAGCAAGAAGAAGAAGAGGAGGAAACAAGAAGATGTAAAACATTCTTCTTTCATACATTGTAATCTTTACAAATCATTAGTTATATACAAGCTTTCTATACAAACCGAATTGGTTAAACAAACCGAGTTGGTTAAGTACATTTAACCAACTAATTACACAAAAAGGTAAAGAGGTATATCACTAATAACCCCCCTCAAGATGGCAAGTATAATGAAGTTAGAGACATCTTGGTGATTATGTTCTTGAATGGTGCTGGAAATAATGCTTTAGTGAACACATCTGCTAACTGATTTCCCGACTTGACATGAAGCACTTTGATCATTCCTTTCTGTATTTTCTCTCTAACAATGTGGCAGTCCCTTTCCAAATGTTTCGTTCTTTCATGAAAAACTGGGTTGTTGGCGATGTGAATTGCCAAAACTGAGTCACAGTAAAAAGCTACTGGTTTTGATTGATGAACTTGTAATTCTGCCAACAAATTGATCAACCACTGAACCTCTCGGACTCCAAATCCCATAGCCCTGTATTCTGATTCTGCTGATGACATAGAGATGGTTGCTTGTTTCTTTGACTTCAAAGAGATCAGAGCTATCCCAAGAAACATACAAAACCCTGACGTGGATCTTCTTGTGTCTAGGCACGATCCCCAATCTGCATCAGTAAAGGACTTAAGAGTAAGGTCATTCTTTGCAGAATAGAAGAGTCCTAGGCCTATACTTCCTTTCAGATATTGCATGACTTTGTTGGCTGCTTTGAGGTGGGAAGGCTTTGGACTGCTAGTGAACTGGCAGAGCTTGCTAACAGCAAACGTAATATCAGGTCTTGTTATTTTCAGGTACATCAATTTCCCGACCATTCTCCTGTACTTGTCTGGTTCACTTAGGACTGCTTCATCGCTGTGCAGGCTCAGTCTTTGACTTGGATCCATAGGTATCGTTGATGGCTTGCAACTTAACATTCCTGCTTCGTCTAACAGCTCCAATGTGTATCTTCTTTGACAAACAGAAATTCCTGAGTGTGACCTCGCTATTTCAAGGCCCAAAAAATACTTCAAAGGTCCTAGATTTCGCAGCTTGAAGACTGCTTCTAGACTTTGTGTTAACAAATCAGTTTCCATGATGTCATCTGATGCTATTATCACATCATCAACATAAACTAAAATCGCCATGTACTTTCCTGACTTGCTTCTTGTAAACAGGGTATGATCAGTGTAAGATTCTGAAATCCCAAAGCTTCCAGGGTTTCACTAAACTTGAGGAACCATTGCCGTGAAGCCTACTTCAAGCCATATATCGACTTCTGCAATTTACACACTGGATTAAACGGAAGAGCAGTCCCTTTCTTTGTTGTGTACCCTGGAGGAAGGTGCATATAAATCTCTTCTTCCAATGTTCCATTCAAGAAAGCATTTGATATATCTATCTGGTTTAAGTTCCACTGTTTTGCTGCAGCAACCGACAGAAGGGTTTTGACAGTGGTCATTTTAGCCATTGGTGAAAATGTATCAACAAAATCTATACCTTCTTGCTGTGTGTACCCCTTGGCCACTAGTCTGGCTTTGTACCTTTCTAGACTTCCATCTGCATTCAATTTGGTCTTGTAGATCCATCTACACCCTATAGCACGTTTTCCTTCTGGCAGTGAGCATATACTCCATGTGTTTGTCTTCTGCAGTGCATTCAATTCTTCATTCATTGCCTTTATCCACTCATTCGATCTTTTAGCTTGAGTAAATGAAGAAGGTTCACCAAGCATGTTGACAGCATTGATGTATACTTTGTACTCATCGGATAAGTGAGCATAGGACATGTAGTTTACAAGTGGAAAGGGTATGGAGGTCGTGTTATTGTTGCAGTAATAGTCTTGAAGGTAAGCTGGTGGCCTTGTTACTCGCTTCCCTGTCTTTGAAACTGCTTCTACATCCTGTGAGCTATTGGTTTGCTCAGTGTTTGTATCACTCGAATCTGTGCTTGGTTCAGATAGATCTTTGTTCCTCTCTATATAATCAGTTCCATCTGCGACACTGCTTGTCTCATTTTTGTCTAGTTCTATCTTTTCTTTATCTTTCTCTAAGTTTATGTCATCTTCATGAGGGACAGTGTTTTCGTTGCTGACAAAATGTCTCTCCATGTTGGAATCTATTAACATATCGAAATCTGCGGTTGTTTCCTTGTTTGCTCTGAAAGGAAAAATATCCTCAAAGAAAGCTACATTTCGTGAAATAGCAATCTCATTTGTTTCTAGGTTCAGGGTTTTATACCCTTTGTAACCTAGAGGATAACCGAGGAAAACACATGGCACTGCTCTTGGTTGAAATTTATGTCTTCATTTTGAGGATGTGGATCGATAACATAAGCACCCGAATACCCTCATGTCGAAGTAATTAGGCATCTTTGAGGTCGGCACTTGAAAAGGTGACTTTTCATTTAATAGGGGAGTAGGCATTCAGTTTATTAAGAACACTGCAGTCAATACGCAATCTCCCCAATACTCTAGAGGCATCTGAGTTTGAAACATCAAGGATCTTGACACATTTAGTATGTGCTGATGTTTTCTTTCTACAACTGAGTTCTGTTCTGGCGTCTCGGGACAAGAGTGATAAGCCATGATCCCTTTTGACTTATATAATGACTCAAACTTCAGCTCAGGTGCATTATCTGAACGCACTCCTTTCACTTTGGTCATGTATTGCGTCTCCACGAGTCTTATGAAGTCAAGGAAAACTGTCAAGACGCCTGACTTAGTTCTTAGCAGGTAAATCCAGGTCATCCTAGTGTGGTCATCCACTTTGGTGAGGAAGTATCTATATCCTTCATTCGTTGTGACTGAGAAGGGTCCCCATGTATCTATATGCAGTAACTCAAAAGCCACAGAACAAACATTGTTATGAGAAACAAAAGGTAGCTTCTTCTGTTTGGAAAGGGGACAAATTTTGCAGTGAAAATTTTCTTTATTTGAATTCTGTAACCGAAGTACATTCTTCAATACATCTAGTCTTGACAGAGAGGGATGGCCTAGTCTATGATGCCAAAGATTTCTATCAACTAAAGCATTTACAAAAGTATTAACAAAAGATTCATCTTTCCGCAGTGACGCTTGATCCAATATGTACAAATTTCCAACTTGATTAGCTCGTCCAATCATCATTTCCTTCATATGACCCTGTATTGTGCAAGTCGCTTCATCAAAGACCAATCTGCATCTAACATCTTTAGTGAGCTGGCTGACACTAAGCAGATTCAATCTAAAATCTGGTATGTACAAAACATTATGTATTACCAGATTCTCATTCATCTTGACTTCCCCTATTCCTGCAATTTTCACATTCATACCAGTGGGAAGGGCTACTGTTTTATTCACAGTTATGCACAAGTTGCTGAACATATTTCGGTCATGAGACACGTGATGTGTTGCACCACTGTCTACTATCCATGTATCAGTTGCCAGTACACTTCCTATGGTTCTCAACATTCCTATAAAGGCTAATGTTTCAGTAGTGAAGGGCATACCTGGTAGTGCTATAATGCTCCCAGCTGTAGCTGTTCCTGTTTCCTCCTGAGTAGCAGGTAATGACAACTGAGACTGAAAGTAAGCCATCACTCCTTCAATTTGATCTCTAGATAGAGTTTTCATTTGATTTGCAATAATTCCAGGTTCTGCATTTCCTGAACCTGTGGGAGCTTGTTGTACGATTAATGACCTTTTCTGTTTGTGCTTGAATCCTGGTGGATAACCGTGAATCTTGTAACATTTGTCCACCATGTGACCCGTGTAACCACAGTGAGAGCAAACAAGTCTTTGAGCTTTCTGTCCTGCATAGTTAATATTGACTTGAGCAGTTGAGTCGTCTATCGTTTTGTTGACTTGAAAGACAGAGGATGGGTAAGTGTTTTGTATGTTTCTTTGACTGTAGTCTTGATCCAGAAGATTGTAAACTTCGGCAAGATTTGGTATACTTTTCTTCATGATTATCTATCCACGAGCATTAGAATACGACTCATTCAGTCCTGCCAAGAACTTGATTATCTTGTTATTTTCTGACCTGCTTGTAATCCCCTTGCAACATTGACAATAGCCGCAGGTTTTCACATTATCAGAAGCTTCCAAGTCATCCCGTAGTGTCTTTAGCTTTGTGTAGTAGGTTGATAGGTTTAGAACACCTTGTTGCAGTGAAGCAATCTGTTGCGCAATCTGATATGAACGAGGAAGAATAGTAATGTAGAAGCGCCTTAGCAGATCATTCCATATCTCCGACGCTTCTCCAAACCGCAATATGCTCCCATAGATTTCCTTATTCACCGAGTTCAAAATCCAAGATTTCACCATGGAATTACATCGATTCCAGATTTTGTGATGAGGATGCCAGATTTCTGGTTTCGGTAAAGATCCATCGACGAAAACTAATTTGTTTTTAGCTTCAAGAGCTATCATGATGGCAAGATTCCAAGTGTTATAATTCGTTCCAGAAAGTACCTCTGATATTAGTGAGATTCCCGAATTGTCTCCACTTGAGAGATAATATGGTGAGTATTGTACTCCATCGAAGTCCAAATCGTCTTTGAGATTGTTCTGGAAAATCGATTTTGGTTTTACCATTGCTGAGTTTTGAGCATTCTCGAGAGGTGGCATACTTCTTTCTGAAGAATCGGAATGCAATTTCTTAATCGTTTGTTTCGATTTCGCCGAACCTACTCCATGAAGTGTCTTTTTCGCAAATCTCTTGACAGTCACCATGACTATGTTGTTCAAATGGCGGAATAACCAAAAAGAAACTAAGGTGAAAAGATCGATTAGAGAAGAGATCGAAATCGAAATCGAAGGTCTGAAGTTTAAAGTTCAATGCTCTGATACCATGTTACGAAGATGGAAGAAGAGAGAGCAAGAAAAAGAAGAGGAAGAAACAAGAAGATGTAAAACGTTCTTCTTTCATACATTGTAATCTTTACAAATCATTAGTTATATACAAGCTTTCTATACAAACCGAATTGGTTAAACAAACCGAGTTGGTTAAGTACATTTAACCAACTAATTACACAAAAAGGTAAAGAGGTATATCACTAATAGTCTCATATGGTCTTTTATATATAAGAAAACCAACATTATAATCGTTTTTTGATACTACCAAACTTATTTATCTTTACAACTATGAAAACTCTATTTGCTCACCAATTTAAAGATAAACTGTTAATTAGGAAACATTAGTCAGAAAACAGCATATTTGTAATAATTATTAAAAATATAATTGGTAAAATATCATTCAAATAACCAACAAATTCTCAAGATCTTCAATAGTAACAGAAATTTAGAATATCTAATATCCATTTATACTAGTTTTAAATAAATACTTTCTCGGCAAATGGCATCTAACATAGTGGCATGCAGTAAGTTCACTTAAGCCAGCGCATTTGCATAATCGGAGATCAAGTACTTCTGCCTAAATTATGTAGGAATTTGGCTATTGAGTCGACCAGTTGTGGCCCAATATAATCTGCTGTTCACAAAAAAAAAAACGTTCTCTTTAAGTTTTATAAAATAAATTGAATAATTATAGTATCTGGATATATATATATACACATATATATAACCAACTTAGGGAAATACATGTTTATCCATAAGATTAAGCAAGAGATTGGTAATACGTTAAGTGCAATGTATGTAGGTCTTACGTTGATGTTTCTTAACTTATCTAAAGAATCTTGCGAGCTAATGTTTTCTCATTGTACACGCCAACTATACAAAAGTTGCTTAGTTTAGGAATTGAAATAGGAGATTCTGCTATAAAGCTTGTGTGGTTTATGTGATCACTCTTGTTATTAGATAAAACTTTGAGCAATAGCCAAATTAAAGAAATGAAAACGTACAAGCTTACGCAGAACCAAATTCTCAAGTGGAGAACTTTTGTCTTTTACAGATAAATAGTAATGAAGAAAACAGAGGAGAAACAGAGTCACTTGAGCCACAAGACATTACTTCATTTAAATTCTCATAACATCTATATGAGCTTTTCCATCGAGCCTACGAGAGTATATACCATCCATATACTCTTTCATGCTCACCCTTTTGAATTTGGCTACCTTTTGCTTTTCAACGAGGCCTTTTGCAGGACCAATTTCTTTATACAGTCCTGGATTGTGAAATGTTGCAATAGAGAGCCTCTCTTTCTCTGAATTCACAACTCCCCGATGTTCTATGCTTCGGTATATCCCATTCGTTATGATCTACATTAAACCAAATAATTAGAACCATTTACAAAAGATCCTTTACGCTTTGGTGTAAGTTTTACCTCTAAGACGTCTCCAACATTGACAATGAAAGCACTAGGAAGAGGTTTAACAGGAACCCATTTCCCATCTTTTTTAATTTGGAGACCTTCAATTTCGTTGATTTGCATCAGTATTGTTAGTCCAACCATATCCGAATGCGGAGTTAGACCGATAACTTGATCAGGTTGTGGACATGGAGGGTAGTAATTCATTCTCATACTTTGGATCGAATCAACATCATCAAAAAACTTTGCCATTTCCTCTGGTTTAATCATTAGAGCTTCCCCCATTTTCGCTGTTAAGATCTTAGTTATACTCTGCAGTTCAGCAGAATATGTCTCTAATGTATCCCTGAAGAAACAAAAAAACCAATTCTGATACAGAGAAATACTTTGTGAAGTTAAGTAATAAAATAAATGTTGAGTTAGAACAAAACCTAAAGGGTAGAGGTAACTTGGGGAACAAGTGAGGCTTGCGCAATTCCACAGGCTGCACTGTATGGAAGAATAAGTCTGCCCAATCGAGTTTCTGTTCTTCCGAAATGACAAAAGCTTGTCCGAAACCTTCAATCTCATTTGGTTGCTGCCAGAACTCCTTCTTTGTTTCCATGGGAAGGTTGAAGAAATCCTGAATCTCTGATTTTACTTTGTCCATGAAATTTGGGTCTATTCCATGGTTTACAAGCTGTAGATAACCGTAAAGACATAACCATTAAGTAAAACAGTTGAAACAGAAAGTGTTTGGCTCCACTTTGTGTGTTAATATCCTCTTTTACAGGGTTGTTTTGTAAGAAAAGATTTTATCTGGATAATTTCTTCAAACAGAAATAGTAAACTCCGAGATTTTCCTCGAAATAAAGTGAAAAACGACTTCTGCAGAGTAAATTTGTTAGCCAAAAAATGTAAATTATCAAATTATGAGACTTCTCTGAAAAGAAAACAAGTTTAATTTGCTCCATATGAGGTCTAATATGTTACTAAAGAAAGAAGATGGGATGTTTTGTAAAACAGAGAAGTTGGAGACCTTGCCTGGAAAAATCCCCACTCTCTGCAAGCGAAGTCGAGTTTTGCAACCTCAGAATCCATGGCGGTGGAAGAACATAACAGCTTCATGTCAATAACTGGTATCTCGATTTTCAGATTAAAATCATCAGCGACTTCAGTTTTGTCTTCATCAGAGCGGATATACCTGGGAGGAACTTTCGTGATTTTCTTCTCCTTAACCATTTCCTGAACAGAAGGAACCAAAATAGAGCTCCATTGTGCTGCTCCTTTCATGGCGACTTCTCTCTTTGGCTAAGCAAAACAACAATGATATGTAGATATTGCAGCTAATGTTGAACCACTGGTTTTTGTAGGAGTTATGAAATACGTATACGCATTTCCTTTGGTAAATGATTTGATTACATTGACTTAAATCACTAGTTGAAAGTGATTGATTGATTGATTGAGACTAAACATTTGGAAGAAACAAACGTGATAATCTTGAGAAAAGACAAATTAAATTACCAAACATTTGTTGATAAAGACATGATACTGACTTAGTCAATTGGTATTTGGATTTGTACTAACTCTTTAATTTCTTGGACATTCTGGTACCCATTTGGATATGGGTTTTTTGGGTATTGCGTTTTTTTGTTATATCGATTTAAGACTTATTCAAATATTAATATTTTGTGGTTTGGGTTCAGTTTAAATATAGACCGGGAGTGGATTCATGTATTTTTTATAAAAGTTCAAAATTGTAAAAAGATTTAGTAGAAAAAAACTAAAAAACCAAAATTTAATAATAATATATCGAATACTCCATTCTTGGTTAGTTCCGATTTGGATTTCTTAGATACATAAATTTACAACACATTCAAATATTTCGTCAAGTTCATTTTGAATTCAGTTTCAGATATTGAATTTTATGACGAAGACTACCATCTATTTTTTAATATTTACTTCATTTTTAAGTCTCTGTTTCAACGTTTAATATCAGTAAGTAACGTTGTGATTGTGAAAGACGAGGAGAAGCAGAACCGAAGAAAACGCACATGGGTGGGGCATTCATGACATCTATGGTTTATCAATTATTCATATATTACCTAAAGTATGGACAAAAGTGAAGCTCCAAATATGTTTGCATGTGAAGGAAAACTGGGTGGGTTTACAGGCGACAGTGACCAGTTGGAGAAGACAGAGTTTCTTGGAAACAAGATGTCACTTCGTTTAGATTCTCATAGCATCTAGATAAGCTTTTCCTTTGAGTTCACGAGAGAACAAGCCATTCAAGTAGTCTTTAGTTTTCAGGCTTTTGAAATTTGAAGCCTTTTGTCTTTGAACAAGGCTTCTCGCTGGAGCAATTTCTTTATTCATTCCAGGGTTATGAAATGTCGCAATGGACAGCCTCTCTTTCTCCAGATTCACCATGACCCGATGCTCAATGCTTCGGTATGTCCCGTTCGTTATCATCTGTATTACCAACACCCATTGATCATCAGCATTCTGACATTGTTTTAGGTTTTTCTTACTTCAAATGTGAGCTTTTTAATAAGAATACATGTCGTTTTCAGGTTATTCAATACTAGATCAGGAACGATCCAAATCATATATGACACAAACTCACTATTTGATCTGTTATGGGTTTGACCGGACCAAGTTGGGTTACTCTAACAAAACGTCTCTATTTATATTGATACCATATACTATTTTTCACCTCTATCTTTCATATATTATTGCTTACCTCTAAGACGTCTCCTACATTGACAATGAAAGCATTTGGTAGAGGTTTGACAAAAATCCACTTGCCATCTTTCTTGATTTGGAGACCGTCAACTTCATTCACCTGCAACAATATGGTTAGTGTGGCTGCATCGGAATGCGGAAGTAGACCAGTAACCTGATTAGGCTGTGGACACGGTGGGTAGTAATTCATCCTCATAGTCTGCATCATATCATCACCAAATATTTCTTCCATCTCCTCTGGTTTAATCTGCAGAGCTTTTGCCAATTTCACTATTAGGATCTTTGCTATACTCTTCACTTGAGCAGAATACATCTCTAACGTATCTCTGAAGAACATAAACCAAAATGTAAATAAAGAGGCTTTTTGGAGTTAGTTGATGAAGTTAACGCATTCTGATGCATGCAAAACCTAAAGGGAAGAGGTAGCTTGGGGAACAAGTGAGGCTTGCGTAATTGAACAGGTTGCGTTATAAGGAAGAACATATCTGCCCAATCGAGCTTCTGATCTTCTGAAACTACAAAAGCTTGTCCAAACCCTTCCATAATCTCTTGTTGCTGCCACAGCTTCTTTTTCTCTTCCATTGGAAGGTTGAAGAAATCTTGAGTCTCTGACTTTATTTTGTCTAAGATACTTGGATCTATTCCATGGTTCACAAGCTACACATGAGCACATAAAAGTTTGAAACTGAAATTGTTAGGTTTCACTTTGTATCTAACATGTAATGGAAAAAAAGTTCCGCGGGGTGGTAGCTTAGTGGGGAGCTAAAAAGACTTGGGACAGCAATATACTACCCAAATACACACTACATATCTATAAAATTTTCAGAGGTTTTCACCTAGCTCATGTGCTTTCGGGTGTAGTCGATGTAGGACTGAGGTAATACTCTACCAGAATTTAAATATATAAAAGATAACAAGTTATAAAAAGGAACTGAGATAAGAAATGATTTTATCTGTTCACTAAACCATAATAGTAAATTCTGATACTTGCCTGAAAACAAACTGTAATAAGTTCCACTTGAGGTCTATCTAACATCGATTATTTTGTAGAAATAGTAAAGTTTGAGACTTGCCTGGAAAAATCCAAATTCTTTGCAAGCGAAGTCGAGTTTCTCAATCTCAGAGTCCGTGTTGGTTGAAGAACACAACATTTTCATGTCGATTATTGGAATTTCCGCTTTGAGACCAGAATCATCGACGAGTTCGGTTTTGTCTTGATCATATCGAACATACCTTGGAGGGACAGTCATGATCATCTTCTCCTTAACCATCTCTTGAACAGAAGGAACTATCATAGAGCTCCACGGTGTTTCTTCTTTTGCTTCCATGGCGGCTTTCTTCTTCTTGCATGAAACAGAAAAATATGATGTATATAAAGCTAAAAGCCTCTGATTTCAAGATAACTACTTTTGGTTTTATTTGAGGATGCAGTTAAAACTACAATTAATGATCCCACTTACCTATAAAGCGTCAACTTAAAGAACTATCATCTCACTCAAATATTTTTCTATTTTTCTAGATTTATTTGAAACAAGTATATTACACATTTGTCTTCTTTAAAGAAGGAGATTTAAGGATTTTTTGGAGGGATTCTTAAATTTAAAATATTATAAAATAATTAAAATAATATTATTTTAAAAAAACTCTAGAGATTCTTAAATAAGAGTTTTAAGAGATGAATTTTTGCTACGTGTCAACTTTCTATTGGACACTATATTTTTTTAATTTAAAATTTAAATAAAAAATAAATTTAAATAAAAATAATAATATTTTAATTCAAAAAAACTTTGAGCATCTCCTCTTTGGAGATTTACCTTCTCGTGATCTGAAACGTGAACCAAGGTGGAGATTATTGGTCTTCGTTTCACGTTTAAGAAGGAAACTTCTATTTGTGTTTGGGTCTGAAGTTTATATGGCCCATTAAGAGAAGTTGCAAAATAAGGCATGTTGGTTTAAATCAAGTCTTGGGGACTCTGCTTTTCTCTGTACAGTACGAAGACATGCATTACAAATAGGAGACAAGGTTTCAGAGTTGAAGGTGTGGCAAAAAAGAGTGTGAAGACAAGAGTTTAGGTCTATGGTGTTTTAGCTTTACATAGAAAGAAAGGAGAGGAAGGTGAGGGGAAAAACACTTGAGAGAGTATTTCTTATATTAATCTTCTCCTTCTTTTGGGTTTTCTTTTGGTGAATAAAATGAGCATTGTAATGATGTGAACTTGTAATTGTTTCATTCTGGTATAAACCATTGAAAACCAGCTATTAGTTCTCCAAGACGTACCATAGTCGACCTTGATCATAAGAACTCATAACCACTATGTGCTCTTTTAGTTTTGCTATCTTTTATTATCACTTGCAAATCAGTCACAAACAAACAACAATTGGTCATTATCAAGCCAAAACAGAGCCAAAGAAACTACATCACACCTATAGTCATTATATATATACATAATTTACATGTTATGAAGGTACATAATTTACACTTTGATCTAGTGTTACTACTAGTAATTCCACCAATGATTTCACTCCATTTGTGTCGTAACCAGCCAACGAGGAATTCGTCTGAAAAATTTGGACCATGTTTGATCTATTTTGATTTCTTTGTGAGTATTTGCAGACTTGCAGTCACACAGATTAGTGGAAGTCAATAAATTTACGAAATGACGAAAACCCCTAAGCGGTGCGTTAAAGTGAGGCACAAAAGTAATGTCCGATCACAGACGCAGTTATAAACTCTGTCACCACGTTGCTGAGGCCCACTTATTACTCCATCATCATGTCTTCATGTGCAAATATTCAATTTCGAGTTGTACTTTTACTTATCTATTCATTCTTTTTCTATTACATATTCTATCACAATTTTTTCTGGTATACAAAATTCAAGTTAATTCTTTAAATTTTGTTATACCATAATTAAGCAATTGCGACGAAGTAACCATCGCTGTTAAAGTTTGCGGCTGACGCCGAAATTGACGAAACGCGCGATCAACACGCGGATCAAGCTGTGAACCAACCAGCAAACGCTCTCGGATCCGTAAAACTAGAAACCACGTTAAGGGTATTTTTGTCATTCTAAGTTGTAAATCTACATATATATATTTCATTTGTCAGCAACTTCTTCGTCCGTCTCCGAGAGCCTCGCTACTGTGTTCTTCTTTTCTTTCGAAGGCTCTCCTTTGGATATATTCTTTCCTTTAGTCATACAAACTCCCAAATTTCTAGGGCTTTGGTCTCACTTTGTTATCCTGAACTATACTGAGGTAAGCTTTGAATTTCCCCCAAAATTGTGCTCTCTTCCCCTTTTGTATATTTGATTTTCCGCGATTGTTGCATGATCATTGTGCTTCACTGATGGATTTTTTAGTTTATTTTGTTACTCTACACTTCGAGCTTGCGTTGTTACTTGATTCCGTCAACCATTCTTTACTTTCCCAAGTTTGAACGATCTTAGAATCGATATTTTGGTGGTTTTTGTTTCAAGTTTGCTTCTCTGATCTGGATCTATGGTTTGAGCATTATAGGTCGCTGATTTTGATGAGTTGATTACTTCGTGTTGGTGATACATTTAGGCTTGGTTTTAGTTAGAACTGGTGGTTTGGAAACACAAATCTCGATATTGATATTAAATCTTTGGTAATTTTGTATACTCTACGGGCAGATCGGATTATTATGTGCCTAGTTTTTGTCGGTTTGTCGAAATTTGCGAATGAAACACTCTATTTGTTGAATACTCTATACTCAGTTCTCTCCTCTTTTGTTTGATTCCAGGAAATTTCGTCTTTCTCATGGCTTCATACACTCCCAAGAACATTCTAATCACTGGAGCCGCCGGTTTCATTGCGTCCCATGTCGCCAACAGACTCGTTCGGAGCTATCCGGATTACAAAATTGTTGTGCTGGACAAGCTGGACTACTGTTCGAATCTGAAGAATCTCAATCCGTCCAAACAATCTCCCAATTTTAAGTTTGTGAAGGGAGATATCGCCAGTGCGGATTTGGTTAATTACCTACTCATTACTGAAGGCATTGACACCATCATGCACTTCGCTGCTCAGACTCATGTGGACAACTCGTTTGGCAACAGTTTTGAGTTCACCAAGAACAACATCTATGGCACTCATGTTCTTCTCGAGGCCTGCAAAGTGACTGGACAGATAAGGAGATTCATCCATGTGAGTACAGATGAGGTCTATGGCGAGACCGATGAGGATGCAGTTGTGGGTAACCATGAAGCTTCCCAGCTATTACCAACAAATCCTTACTCTGCAACAAAAGCTGGAGCTGAGATGCTTGTTATGGCGTATGGTAGATCATACGGGCTTCCCGTTATAACAACACGTGGGAACAATGTCTATGGACCCAATCAGTTTCCAGAGAAGCTGATTCCTAAGTTCATTTTGCTGGCGATGAGTGGAAAAGTTCTTCCCATCCATGGGGATGGCTCAAATGTTCGTAGTTACCTTTACTGTGAAGACGTTGCTGAGGCGTTTGAGGTTATTCTTCACAAGGGAGAAGTAGGCCATGTTTACAATATTGGTACCAAGAAAGAGAGGAGAGTGAATGATGTTGCCCAAGATATCTGCAAACTCTTCAACATGGACCCTGAGGCAAACATCAAGTTTGTGGAGAACAGACCTTTTAATGACCAGAGGTACTTCCTCGATGATCAAAAGCTTAAAATCTTGGGATGGTCAGAGAGGACCACTTGGGAAGAAGGGTTGAAGAAGACAATGGAATGGTACACGCAGAACCCAGATTGGTGGGGTGATGTTTCTGGAGCATTGCTTCCCCACCCGAGGATGCTGATGATGCCTGGTGGGAGACACTTTGATGGATCTGAAGAGAACTCTGGAGCAGTCTCTTTATCTGGAAGCTCAAGTCGGAGCCAAATGGTTGTTCCAACGTCCAGAAGCAGTGGTTCCACTCAGAACCCTTCACTAAAATTCTTGATATATGGTAAGACCGGATGGATTGGAGGTTTGCTTGGACAGATTTGTGAGAAGCAAGGAATTGCTTTTGAGTATGGGAAAGGGCGACTTGAGGATCGGGCATCCCTCTTGCAAGATATTCAGAATGTTAAACCTACCCATGTCTTCAATGCTGCTGGTGTAACCGGGAGACCCAATGTTGACTGGTGCGAATCTCACAAAACAGAGACAATCCGTGCCAATGTAGCTGGCACTTTGACTCTTGCTGATGTCTGTAGAGAGCACAGCCTCCTTATGATGAACTTTGCTACTGGTTGTATATTCGAATACGATGAAAGCCATCCGCTAGGTTCAGGCATTGGCTTCAAAGAAGAAGCCACACCAAACTTCACTGGTTCTTACTATTCGAAAACCAAAGCCATGGTAACGTTTCAGGATTTTATCTACACTATTAGGCTTCATGTTTACTTACGCATGCTAGTCTTCTTAACTAACGTTGTTTTGACCTATCATAGGTTGAGGAGCTGCTTAAGGAATTTGATAACGTATGCACTTTAAGGGTTAGGATGCCGATTTCCTCTGATTTAAGCAACCCTAGAAACTTCATCACCAAGATTTCTCGGTACAACAAAGTAGTGAACATCCCAACAGCATGACCGTGCTGGATGAGCTTCTTCCAATCTCAATAGAGATGGCGAAAAGAAACCTGAAAGGGATTTGGAACTTTACTAACCCTGGTGTTGTGAGTCACAATGAGGTCCTAGAGATGTACAGAGACTACATTGAGTCAGACTTCAAATGGGCAAACTTCACACTAGAGGAACAAGCTAAGGTCATCGTGGCTCCTCGAAGCAACAACGAGATGGACGCATCTAAACTCAAGAAAGAGTTCCCTGAATTACTCTCAATCAAGGAGTCTCTGATCAAATACGCCTTCGAGCCTAACAAGAGAACTTAAGGTAATATGAACTTGTCTCAGTTTTGTTCAAAAATTGGTTGGTGATTAATTTCTCCCCCAAGTGTAAAGCCAAAAGCAACTAGCTTTGCCTTTAGGTTTATCCATTAAGGGGTATATGTAGGTTTGGATTCTTAAATGTTCTTGTGTTTCTGGTATCGTGTTCCTGCTCCATATTTGATAGATAAAAACTAGATTTCTGTATTATTTGTTGGTAATATAACCAATTCAAGACCTAACAAGGTTTAACAAACAGTTAATGCAAGATGTAGATTTCTTATTTTTTCTTACATGTGAATTAGCTCAGAGTCTCTAATTTCCAGTTCCCTTCTTCTGACAGAGTTTATTGATGAATTCTACAACTAACTCTGTTTGTTTTGGTTTGGAAAAGTTTGGAACTATTATTCAGCTCATAGCGAGCTTTTGTACGAGCTTGTCCAATGGCTGCAGAGAAAAAAATATTTCTAGAGGTCAAGAACTTTCAGTGAAGTCTTCTTCTTCTTTCGGAAGTAATCACTTCGAAGAAGGCTTCGATTGGGCAACAAGATTTCTGATTCGAAGGAAGTGTAATTGTCTTTATCTTGCAACATATATTGACCAATCTGCATCAAATATCCACAGGGATAAAATCTAAGTTCTGAGATTAGTGCATATGTTATAATGATATAAGCTTTTCCTTTTGCAAGCAGTAACCACTGAAAAGACGATCAATCGGTGTAGACTAGTCATAGACTTTCTATGCGCTATTTATTCCAAAATGCGACCGATCGCGGTTCCTTAAGAGCATCTACATTAGTGAACTCCTTACGGGTTCTTAAAAAAAACAAAAAAAAACAGAGCCAATCAGAGTTTGTCACGTGGTGAACCCGTCTCTTGCGGGTTTTCTGGCTCTGTTTTTTTTTTAAATTTTTTTTTTTAAGAACCCTAAGAGATCCACTAATGTGGATGCTCTAAGTAATCGATAAATATTAAACTCATTTAAGAAAATAAAATTTGTGATCAAAATCTTTAAGTTTCCAATCATTTTAATAACTTTGTTGAGTATTTATCCATCTCCGTTTTGGGCCTAAGCCCAAATCCTTCACGTTATAGCCCAAATATATTCATGTTCGGAAAATTAAAAAAATCCCAACTCCATGTTGGAAAAAAGGCGCTCTTGGTATTCTTCTTGCTAAAACCTCTCGAATATTTCTGACAAAAATTGATGTTTACTGGAAGAGCAGCCATTATTCTGATAGAGGAAACCAAAACGAAGAAAATTCGAATAGAAAAGCAATGCTTTATTGATTGTTCAAAGAACACAAAAACACAAAGTTGCAAAAAAATTTATTGATGATTGAAAAGTTGAGGTTACAAGTGCCTTTATATAAGAAGTAGCTTGAGAAAGAAAAGGAAAACTTGGTGTGTCAACCTTTGACACAAGTTGCTCATCAAAGAATAAGTCCACTCATAGGAAAGGATGTACTCTATTCTAAATTGCAGTTGGAGACCAAAAAAGAAAAAAATCGAGATGGAACAAGATGTAGCTCAAGAAGTTAATGATGATTCAGTTGAAACATCGGATTATCCAAATGTGGTAATGGAGTGTAATGAGTCATGTATAGTTCAAGATGTAAAGGCCTTAAACTTTAATAAGAAGAAGGACATGCAGTCACATGTGCATTTGAAGCTTCACAACCATAGTCTTCTTATAAAAATCATGCTCAAAGCTCTTATTCATTTGAAGGAACATCCTCCAGACCAATTATATTTTCAAAGACAACATTCATCTTACATAAACCTTGAGGACAATGTTCTTTCAACATGAAGGATTTGTTATAGGAATAATAAAATATGATATTATCTCTTTCCTTATCAAATTAGGTTTTAAGGTTTCATGATCTCGAGGATGCTTTTTCTTATAACTTGTTTCACCTGTGAGAGCATTAGGTTTGAAAGAGCGATGCTAAGTAGCAGCTTCACCAAAGAAGTGAATAGATGCGAGTCGAACTTTCAGATTTTCAGGTGTTTGGTCCACCTCAAAAAACTCTTCGACTTTGAATATACAATCTCAAGTGTCTTTTTCATTAAACTATGGGAATTCAATCCTTCTCAATCAAGTTACTCCCGCATAAGGTCCTATTAATGGAGCCAAAGTTGTATCATTACCTGGAGTCGCAAAAATTTGATTTGATGGAACCGGAGGAATTGAGTTGTAGGTTGAAATGTGACGTATGTCTACTGCCGGTGAGGAAGAAGCCGATAATGCAGGTACAGCTTGCTTCACCAACACCATCATGTCTGAAAAAGCTCTTTTGATAGTCTCAGAAATTCGATCCTCCTGAGAAGCCAATCGTTCGCCTTGAGCTGTTAGGATATTACCTTGTGTAAGCATCATCTTCTCCACTGATACAATCCTTTCGTCGAGAGTGGGTTAAAGGGTTTGCTTTGTTTCTTTGCCCAAATTTTTCTTTGAAACCATGTTTGTAGTTCGAGAAAAGTGTGGGCTCTGATAACTTTGATTGAGGAAAACTAAACAAAGAATTCGAGTAGAAAAGAAAGGCTTTATTGATTGTTCTAAGAACTCAAAAACACAAAGTTGCAGGAATTCTTGTTGATAATTGAAAAGTTGAAGGTACAAGTGCCTTTATATAAGAAGTAATTTGAGAAAGAAAACGAAAACCTAAAATAAAAAGGAAAAGATATAATAAATTTTAACCAACAAATATTCCTATATCCTGACTCAATTTCTGTATTTGCTCTTCTGAGGAACGGAATTGGACCCAGATGATGTGTTTAGAGATGAAGATGAAGACCCAGATAACGAATTCTTTCAGGTTTGACCTGGTTTTCTCCTAAGAGTTTAGACGAAATGCAGGCAAAAACGAAACCCTTAGTTTATATTGGTTATCGAGTGTTTCATTTGTTTGTGTAGCAGGATAAAGAGGCTTCCAAAGAATTCGTGGTCTATCTAATTGACGCTTCTCCCAAAATGTTCAGTTCTACATGCCCTTCCGTGAGTATAAAATAATGAAATCAAGTTTTCATGTTTGATTATTTGAAAAATTTGTTGGATAGGCAACAAAATTATGTATATTTATGTAAGTTCGTTGGTTTTTTTGAAATCAAGTTTTGAGTCTTTTATATTGGTTGCTTACTCATGTTAACAGGAAGAGGACAAACACTTAAGGCTCATATTATTAATCGGTCAAATGATGAAATAGCAATTTGCTTCTTTAACACTGTAAGTTTCTGGATGAAACGTGTTATATTGTTTCTCTTTTTTGTTCTGTCTTGATTCTTCACTTATTTGTTTGCTTCTGTTTTGTTTCAACTTGCAGCGTGAAAAGAAGAATCTTCAGGACCTTAATGGTATCTATGTCTTTAATGTTCCAGAAAGGGAGTACATCGACCGTTCAACAGCGAGGCTCATTAAAGAATTCGATCTCATAGAAGGTTGGTGCCAGGAGTACCCTTGTTTTTATACGATTTGTTAACTATCTTGATATGCTCACATACATTATATCAAACGTGAGAACTAGTCAAGCACGTGAGAATAAGGAGCCAACGTGAGAGAAGAAGACGTCAACGTCTTCAACATTGTGATCCCTCAATTTCAGGTTAGTTAGAAAGTTAATCTTATCCAATAAGATTTAAGTTCTTAACTAATTAAGACTTAAGTTAATTTGGCTTTATAAAGCCTAATTATTCTTTTTGGACCAAAACCCACTTTCTCTAATTTATCATATTTTCATTCAATCTTTATCAACTAATTTAAGTCTAATATTTGGGTCATATTAACATAGACCTTAAAATTATTGGTCCAACAATCCTCCACATTAATAGAAATAACTTTCTAAACATATAACTTAACGAACTTGATAGACTCTACTGAATAAACTTATTCTATAAACTAGACAGACTGCCAGACTTTCGATGGTGTAGAAAATATGTTGTGTCTGAGTAGTAGCATTTTTTAGCTTTGAACTACTCATTGTTAATATATGCTGGGTTTACTTGGCCAGGGGGTGAATATGATGTCTTGAACCACCCGAAAGTTTAGTGTAAACCTAGACAAAAAAATATAACCCAACTCACTTTCTAGTAGAACTTAGTTCTCTATTGTGTTCGTTGTGGCCTTGAACTTTGCCTGGGATTTTATGAGGGAACTTGGAGAGTATAGCCTTACCTTCACTCTCCTAGAAACGACCTTTATTTCACACTCATTAGGTGATTTGCCAAACATTTGGATGTACAAAATATCATGTAATACTTCATTTATCAACCAATTCTTGGACTCAAACCATCAAAAGTTTAAAACTTATCTTCAATTTTCTATATGTTGCACTGTTTATCATCTTAGAAACTTGGTAGAGTCTGAATGCTCACACTGCATTCTGAAGATACTATCTGATTTAGTTGTCCCTTTGAACCTATTTCTTGGGATATCCAGTCATGTAGGTAGGATTTCCACCATATATTTTCTTAGGTCATAGGTTTTAAGCCCATTCCTCTTTATGATTTCACTACTTGATCTCAAAAGAGTCCTTTAGTAAGAAGATCAGCTAGATTATCAGCTGACCTTATGTAGTCGATTTGTATAACCCCACTTGAGATCATGTGTCTAATGGTTTTATATCGTCTTCTTATATGACAAGATTTACCATTATAGAGATTATTCTGTGCTCGGGCTATTGCCGATTGACTATCATAGTGAATGCATAGGGAGGACACATGTTTCTCCCACATAGGAATATCTTCCAAATTTTTTTGAAGCCATTCTGCTTCTTCTACTGCTTTGTCTAAAGCTATGAAATCTGACTCCATGGTGGATCGAGCTAACAAAGTTTGTTTGGAAGATTTACAAGATACTGCTGAACACCCTAGGGTAAAGACGTATCCACTTGTGAATTTTAAGTTTTTGGAATCGGAAATCCAGTTAGCGTCATTGTATCCTTCCAGTACTTGAGGTTCTCTACCATAGTGCAGCTCATAACGTTTTGTATACTGTAGGTAATTCAGTACTCTAGTTATGGCTTTCCAGTGTTTATGTCCAGGATTGCTTGTGTAGCGACTTAGTACATTTACTGCATGTGCTAGATCAGGTCTAGTACAATTAATTAAGTACATAAGACTTCCTATTACACGTGCATACTTTACCTGTGAAACTGCTTCACCTAAATTTTTGGTCAAATGAAGTTGAGAGTCTACAAGGGTTTTCGCAATACCACTTGTATATTTGTTGAATCTTTTGAGAAAATTTTCCTTGAGACTGAATAATTCCGTCAGAAGTTTGTGTGATTTTAATCCCTAAGATGACATCAACAAGACCCACATCTTTCATGTCAAACTTACTGTTGAGTAAGTTCTTAGTTTGTTGGATTATGTCTTTATTGCTTCCAATAAGAAGCATGTCATCTACATATAAATAGAGCAATAATGCATTTTTAGTTTGTTTAATGTACATACATTTATCACACTCATTTATTTTGAAACCATTTGACATCATTACATTGTCAATTTTTTCATGCCATTGTTTTGGAGCTTGTTTAAGACCATACAGTGACTTGACAAGTCGACAAACTTTGTGTTCTTGTCTTGGAACAACAAACCTTTCAGGTTGTTTCATGTAAATCTCCTCTTCTAATTCTCTGTTTAGAATAGCAGTTTTACTAACATTTGATGTATCTCCAAGTCTTGTAATGCTGCAATTGATATCAGCATTTTGATGGAGTTTATTCTCGTCACCGGAGAATATGTATCGAAGAAGTCCAGACCCTCTTTTGTCTGAATCCTTGCACCACGAGTCTAGCCTTGTACTTGTCTATTGAACCATCGGTTTTCAGCTTTGTTTTGAAAATCCATTTGCATCCAAGTGCTTTAAACCCTTCAGGGACATCGGTTAAATCATAAGTATGATTTTTCATAATAGAGTCCATCTCACTATTGACGGCTTCTTTCCAGGAGGAAGCGTCCGATTTAGACATCACCGTAAGATTTTTCCTGACGAGATCTTTTGGTACGTCTAAGTTCATCTTTTTGAGCTCATGAGTTAGACAGAGAAGTTCCAGATGTACTAGGCTCATGACTTGTGTCATCTCTTTCTTCACGAGTTCTTTTTGGATGATGTTTATCCTTATATGGAAACACATGTTCGAAGAAAAATGCATTTCTTGATTCCATTATCGTGTTGACATGAATATTAGGGATCTCTGATTTAGTAACTAGGAATCTGTATGCAGAACTGTTATGTGCGTATCCGAGGAAAACACAATCAACAGTTTTTGGTCCAATTGTGATTTTTTTTGGAGGTGGTACTACCACTTTTGCTAAGCACCCCCACATTTTGAGGTATTTATACGAAGGTGGCGATCTTTTCCAAAGCTCATAGGGAGTCTTCCCGGTGACTTTGTGAGGAAATTTGTTGAGGATGTAATTTGTGGTAAGCAGTGCTTCCCCTCACAAATTCTGGGGTAAACCAGATTCCTGCAATATTGCATTCATTATCTCTTTCAGAGTTTGAGTTTTTCTTTCAGCAATTTTATTAGACTCTGGTGAATATGGAGCTGTTGTCTGATGTATGATGCCATTTTATTTGAAAATGCATTGAAAGGTCCATCATATTCTCCTCCTATGTCACTTCAGGCTATTTTAAAAGTGTTGCTGCGTTGGTTTTCAACTTCTCATTTATATTCTTTGAATTTATGCAATGTTTGATTTTTGCTATGTAATAGATAT
>JAKUCM010004350.1:0-20378 GCA_023374145.1 Lepidium sativum | reverse complement strand
GAGAGAGAGAGAGTTCACCATTAGACATAGTGTCTAGAATAAGGTAAAATGGTTATGTTAAGACCTACGATACCACTCTAAGTGGGCTTAGCACACTTTCTCATGTCAAAATGACATTAAGTTGCTTGAACCTAGCTAAATGAGATCACATGTTTAGAAGGATCATATGAACATGGCTATACGTTAGGATAAAACTCGACTTCATAACTCAACCAAAATACTTCATGACGGGTTCACCAGTAGACATAGCGTCTAGATTAAGGTAAAATTGTTATTTTATGACCTATGATACCACTCTAAGTAGGCTTAGCACACTTTCTCATGTCAAAATGACATTAAGTTGCTTGAACCTAGCTAAATGAGATCACATGTTTAGAAGGATCATATGAACATGGCGATACGTTAGGATAAAACTCGACTTCATAACTCAACCAAAATACGTCATGACGGGTTCACCAGTAGACATAGCGTCTAGATTAAGGTAAAATTGTTATGTTAAGACCTATGATACCACTCTAAGTAGGCTTAGTGCAGTTTCTCATGTCAAAATGACATTAAGTTGCTTGAACCTAGCTAAATGAGATCACATGTTTCAAAGGATCATATGAACATGGCTATACGTTAGGATAAAACTCGACTTCATAACTCAACCAAAATACTTCATGACGGGTTCACCAGTAGACATAGCGTCTAGATTAAGGTAAAATTGTTATGTTATGACCTATGATACCACTCTAAGTAGGCTTAGCACACTTTCTCATGTCAAAATGACATTAAGTTGCTTGAACCTAGCTAAATGAGATCACATGTTTAGAAGGATCATATGAACATGGCGATACGTTAGGATAAAACTCGACTTCATAACTCAACCAAAATACGTCATGACGGGTTCACCAGTAGACATAGCGTCTAGATTAAGGTAAAATTGTTATGTTAAGACCTATGATACCACTCTAAGTAGGCTTAGTGCAGTTTCTCATGTCAAAATGACATTAAGTTGCTTGAACCTAGCTAAATGAGATCACATGTTTCAAAGGATCATATGAACATGGCTATACGTTAGGATAAAACTCGACTTCATAACTCAACCAAAATACGTCATGACGGGTTCACCAGTAGACATAGCGTCTAGATTAAGGTAAAATTGTTATGTTAAGACCTATGATACCACTCTAAGTTGGCTTAGCACAGTTTCTCATGTCAAAATGACATTAAGTTGCTTGAACCTAGCTAAATGAGATCACATGTTTAGAAGGATCATATAAACATGGCTATACGTTAGGATAAAACTCGACTTCATAACTCAACCAAAATAGTTCATGACGGGTTCACCAGTAGACATAGCGTCTAGATTAAGGTAAAATTGTTATGTTAAGACCTATGATACCACTCTAAGTTGGCTTAGCACAGTTTCTCATGTGAAAAATGACATTACGTTGCTTTGAATCTAGCTAAAAGAGATCACACGTGTACAAGGATCATATGAACATGCCTAGACGCTAGGATAAAACTCGACTTCATGACTCAACCAAAATAGTTCATGACGGGTTCACCATTAGACATAGTGTCTAGAATAAGGTAAAATGGTTATGTTAAGACCTACGATACCACTCTAAGTGGGCTTAGCACACTTTCTCATGTCAAAATGACATTAAGTTGCTTGAACCTAGCTAAATGAGATCACATGTTTAGAAGGATCATATGAACATGGCTATACGTTAGGATAAAACTCGACTTCATAACTCAACCAAAATAGTTCATGACGGGTTCACCAGTAGACATAGCGTCTAGATTAAGGTAAAATTGTTATGTTAAGACCTATGATACCACTCTAAGTAGGCTTAGCACACTTTCTCATGTGAAAAATGACATTACGTTGCTTTGAATCTAGCTAAAAGAGATCACATGTTTAGAAGGATCATATGAACATGGCTATACGTTAGGATAAAACTCGACTTCATGACTCAACCAAAATACTTCATGACGGGTTCACCATTAGACATAGTGTCTAGAATAAGGTAAAATTGTTATGTTAAGACCTACGATACCACTCTAAGTGGGCTTAGCACACTTTCTCATGTCAAAATGACATTAAGTTGCTTGAACCTAGCTAAATGAGATCACATGTTTAGAAGGATCATATGAACATGGCTATACGTTAGGATAAAACTCGACTTCATAACTCAACCAAAATACTTCATGACGGGTTCACCAGTAGACATAGCGTCTAGATTAAGGTAAAATTGTTATGTTATGACCTATGATACCACTCTAAGTAGGCTTAGCACACTTTCTCATGTCAAAATGACATTAAGTTGCTTGAACCTAGCTAAATGAGATCACATGTTTAGAAGGATCATATGAACATTGCGATACGTTAGGATAAAACTCGACTTCATAACTCAACCAAAATACGTCATGACGGGTTCACCAGTAGACATAGCGTCTAGATTAAGGTAAAATTGTTATGTTAAGACCTATGATACCACTCTAAGTAGGCTTAGCGCAGTTTCTCATGTCAAAATGACATTAAGTTGCTTGAACCTAGCTAAATGAGATCACATGTTTCAAAGGATCATATGAACATGGCTATACGTTAGGATAAAACTCGACTTCATAACTCAACCAAAATACGTCATGACGGGTTCACCAGTAGACATAGCGTCTAGATTAAGGTAAAATTGTTATGTTAAGACCTATGATACCACTCTAAGTTGGCTTAGCGCACTTTATCATGTCAAAATTACATTACGTTGCTTTGAATCTAGCTAAAAGAGATCACACGTGTACAAGGATCATATGAACATGCCTAGACGCTAGGATAAAACTCGACTTCATGACTCAACCAAAATAGTTCATGACGGGTTCACCATTAGACATAGTGTCTAGAATAAGGTAAAATGGTTATGTTAAGACCTACGATACCACTCTAAGTGGGCTTAGCACACTTTCTCATGTCAAAATGACATTAAGTTGCTTGAACCTAGCTAAATGAGATCACATGTTTAGAAGGATCATATGAACATGGCTATACGTTAGGATAAAACTCGACTTCATAACTCAACCAAAATACTTCATGACGGGTTCACCAGTAGACATAGCGTCTAGATTAAGGTAAAATTGTTATGTTATGACCTATGATACCACTCTAAGTAGGCTTAGCACACTTTCTCATGTCAAAATGACATTAAGTTGCTTGAACCTAGCTAAATGAGATCACATGTTTAGAAGGATCATATGAACATGGCTATACGTTAGGATAAAACTCGACTTCATAACTCAACCAAAATACTTCATGACGGGTTCACCAGTAGACATAGCGTCTAGATTAAGGTAAAATTGTTATGTTATGACCTATGATACCACTCTAAGTAGGCTTAGCACACTTTCTCATGTCAAAATGACATTAAGTTGCTTGAACCTAGCTAAATGAGATCACATGTTTAGAAGGATCATATGAACATGGCGATACGTTAGGATAAAACTCGACTTCATAACTCAACCAAAATACGTCATGACGGGTTCACCAGTAGACATAGCGTCTAGATTAAGGTAATATTGTTATGTTAAGACCTATGATACCACTCTAAGTAGGCTTAGCGCAGTTTCTCATGTCAAAATGACATTAAGTTGCTTGAACCTAGCTAAATGAGATCACATGTTTCAAAGGATCATATGAACATGGCTATACGTTAGGATAAAACTCGACTTCATAACTCAACCAAAATACGTCATGACGGGTTCACCAGTAGACATAGCGTCTAGATTAAGGTAAAATTGTTATGTTAAGACCTATGATACCACTCTAAGTTGGCTTAGCGCACTTTATCATGTCAAAATTACATTACGTTGCTTTGAATCTAGCTAAAAGAGATCACACGTGTACAAGGATCATATGAACATGCCTAGACGCTAGGATAAAACTCGACTTCATGACTCAACCAAAATAGTTCATGACGGGTTCACCATTAGACATAGTGTCTAGAATAAGGTAAAATGGTTATGTTAAGACCTACGATACCACTCTAAGTGGGCTTAGCACACTTTCTCATGTCAAAATGACATTAAGTTGCTTGAACCTAGCTAAATGAGATCACATGTTTAGAAGGATCATATGAACATGGCTATACGTTAGGATAAAACTCGACTTCATAACTCAACCAAAATACTTCATGACGGGTTCACCAGTAGACATAGCGTCTAGATTAAGGTAAAATTGTTATGTTATGACCTATGATACCACTCTAAGTAGGCTTAGCACACTTTCTCATGTCAAAATGACATTAAGTTGCTTGAACCTAGCTAAATGAGATCACATGTTTAGAAGGATCATATGAACATGGCGATACGTTAGGATAAAACTCGACTTCATAACTCAACCAAAATACGTCATGACGGGTTCACCAGTAGACATAGCTTCTAGATTAAGGTAAAATTGTTATGTTAAGACCTATGATACCACTCTAAGTAGGCTTAGCGCAGTTTCTCATGTCAAAATGACATTAAGTTGCTTGAACCTAGCTAAATGAGATCACATGTTTAGAAGGATCATATGAACATGGCGATACGTTAGGATAAAACTCGACTTCATAACTCAACCAAAATACGTCATGACGGGTTCACCAGTAGACATAGCGTCTAGATTAAGGTAAAATTGTTATGTTAAGACCTATGATACCACTCTAAGTAGGCTTAGCGCAGTTTCTCATGTCAAAATGACATTAAGTTGCTTGAACCTAGCTAAATGAGATCACATGTTTCAAAGGATCATATGAACATGGCTATACGTTAGGATAAAACTCGACTTCATAACTCAACCAAAATACGTCATGACGGGTTCACCAGTAGACATAGCGTCTAGATTAAGGTAAAATTGTTATGATAAGACCTATGATACCACTCTAAGTTGGCTTAGCACAGTTTCTCTTGTCAAAATGACATTAAGTTGCTTGAACCTAGCTAAATGAGATCACATGTTTAGAAGGATCATATGAACATGGCTATACGTTAGGATAAAACTCGACTTCATAACTCAACCAAAATAGTTCATGACGGGTTCACCAGTAGACATAGCGTCTAGATTAAGGTAAAATTGTTATGTTAAGACCTATGATACCACTCTAAGTTGGCTTAGCACAGTTTCTCATGTGAAAAATGACATTATATTGCTTTAACCTAGCTAAAAGATATCACATGTGAAGAAGGATCATATGAACATGGCTAGACGTTAGGATCAAACTCGACTTCATAACTCAACAAAAATAGTTCATGACAGGTTCACCATTTGACATGGCGTTTAGATTAAGGGAAAATTGTTATGTTAAGACCTATGATACCACTTTAAGTTGGCTTAGCACACTTTCTCATGTGAAAAATGACATTACGTTGCTTTGAATCTAGCTAAAAGAGATCACATGTGTACAAGGATCATATAAACATGGCTAGACGTTAGGATAAAACTCGACTTCATAACTCAACCAAAATAGTTCATGACGGGTTCACCTTTAGACATAGCGTCTAGATTAAGGTAAAATCATTATGATAAGACCTATTATACCACTCTAAGTTGGCTTAGCACACTTTCTCATGTGAAAAATGACATTACGTTGCTTTGAATCTAGCTAAAAAAGATCACATGTGTACAAGGATCATATGAACATGGCTAGACGTTCGGATAAAAGTCGACTTCATAACTCAACCAAAATAGTTCATGACGGGTTCACCTTTAGACATAGCGTCTAGATTAAGGTAAAATGGTTATGTTTAGACCTATGGTACCACTCTAAGTTGGCTTAGCACTCTTTCTCATGTCAAAATGACATTAGGTTGCTTGAACCTAGCTAAAAGAGATCACATGTTTAGAAGGATCATATGAACATGGCTATACTTTAGGATAAAACTCGACTTCATAACTCAACCAAAATAGTTCATGACGGGTTCACCAGTAGACATAGCGTCTAGATTAAGGTAAAATTGTTATGTTAAGACCTATGGTACCACTCTAAGTTGGCTTAGCACACTTTCTCATGTGAAAAATGACATTACGTTGCTTTGAATCTAGCTAAAAGAGATCACACGTGTACAAGGATCATACGAACATACCTAGACGCTAGGATAAAACTCGACTTCATGACTCAACCAAAATAGTTCATGACGGGTTCACCATTAGACATAGTGTCTAGAATAAGGTAAAATGGTTATGTTAAGACCTACGATACCACTCTAAGTGGGCTTAGCACACTTTCTCATGTCAAAATGACATTAAGTTGCTTGAACCTAGCTAAATGAGATCACATGTTTAGAAGGATCATATGAACATGGCTATACGTTAGGATAAAACTCGACTTCATAACTCAACGAAAATACGTCATGACGGGTTCACCAGTAGACATAGCGTCTAGATTAAGGTAAAATTGTTATGTTAAGACCTATGATACCACTCTAAGTAGGCTTAGCGCAGTTTCTCATGTCAAAATGACATTAAGTTGCTTGAACCTAGCTAAATGAGATCACATGTTTCAAAGGATCATATGAACATGGCTATACGTTAGGATAAAACTCGACTTCATAACTCAACCAAAATACGTCATTACGGGTTCACCAGTAGACATAGCGTCTAGATTAAGGTAAAATTGTTATGTTAAGACCTATGATACCACTCTAAGTTGGCTTAGCGCACTTTATCATGTCAAAATTACATTACGTTGCTTTGAATCTAGCTAAAAGAGATCACACGTGTACAAGGATCATATGAACATGCCTAGACGCTAGGATAAAACTCGACTTCATGACTCAACCAAAATAGTTCATGACGGGTTCACCATTAGACATAGTGTCTAGAATAAGGTAAAATGGTTATGTTAAGACCTACGATACCACTCTAAGTGGGCTTAGCACACTTTCTCATGTCAAAATGACATTAAGTTGCTTGAACCTAGCTAAATGAGATCACATGTTTAGAAGGATCATATGAACATGGCTATACGTTAGGATAAAACTCGACTTCATAAGTCAACCAAAATACTTCATGACGGGTTCACCAGTAGACATAGCGTCTAGATTAAGGTAAAATTGTTATGTTATGACCTATGATACCACTCTAAGTAGGCTTAGCACACTTTCTCATGTCAAAATGACATTAAGTTGCTTGAACCTAGCTAAATGAGATCACATGTTTAGAAGGATCATATGAACATGGCGATACGTTAGGATAAAACTCGACTTCATAACTCAACCAAAATACGTCATGACGGGTTCACCAGTAGACATAGCGTCTAGATTAAGGTAAAATTGTTATGTTAAGACCTATGATACCACTCTAAGTAGGCTTAGCGCAGTTTCTCATGTCAAAATGACATTAAGTTGCTTGAACCTAGCTAAATGAGATCACATGTTTAGAAGGATCATATGAACATGGCGATACGTTAGGATAAAACTCGACTTCATAACTCAACCAAAATATGTCATGACGGGTTCACCAGTAGACATAGCGTCTAGATTAAGGTAAAATTGTTATGTTAAGACCTATGATACCACTCTAAGTAGGCTTAGCGCAGTTTCTCATGTCAAAATGAAATTAAGTTGCTTGAACCTAGCTAAATGAGATCACATGTTTCAAAGGATCATATGAACATGGCTATACGTTAGGATAAAACTCGACTTCATAACTCAACCAAAATACGTCATGACTGGTTCACCAGTAGACATAGCGTCTAGATTAAGGTAAAATTGTTATGATAAGACCTATGATACCACTCTAAGTTGGCTTAGCACAGTTTCTCATGTCAAAATGACATTAAGTTGCTTGAACCTAGCTAAATGAGATCACATGTTTAGAAGGATCATATGAACATGGCTATACGTTAGGATAAAACTCGACTTCAAAACTCAACCAAAATAGTTCATGACGGGTTCACCAGTAGACATAGCGTCTAGATTAAGGTAAAATTGTTATGTTAAGACCTATGATACCACTCTAAGTTGGCTTAGCACAGTTTCTCATGTGAAAAATGACATTATATTGCTTTAACCTAGCTAAAAGATATCACATGTGAAGAAGGATCATATGAACATGGCTAGACGTTAGGATCAAACTCGACTTCATAACTCAACAAAAATAGTTCATGACAGGTTCACCATTTGACATGGCGTTTAGATTAAGGGAAAATGGTTATGTTAAGACCTATGATACCACTTTAAGTTGGCTTAGCACACTTTCTCATGTGAAAAATGACATTACGTTGCTTTGAATCTAGCTAAAAGAGATCACATGTGTACAAGGATCATATAAACATGGCTAGACGTTAGGATAAAACTCGACTTCATAACTCAACCAAAATAGTTCATGACGGGTTCACCTTTAGACATAGCGTCTAGATTAAGGTAAAATCATTATGTTAAGACCTATTATACCACTCTAAGTTGGCTTAGCACACTTTCTCATGTG
The DNA here is from genome assembly GCA_023374145.1 of Lepidium sativum. Taxonomy (NCBI): domain Eukaryota; kingdom Viridiplantae; phylum Streptophyta; class Magnoliopsida; order Brassicales; family Brassicaceae; genus Lepidium; species Lepidium sativum. The sequence continues at coordinate 11,932 of JAKUCM010004350.1, read as the reverse complement.
AAAAATGACATTACGTTGCTTTGAATCTAGCTAAAAAAGATCACATGTGTACAAGGATCATATGAACATGGCTAGACGTTCGGATAAAAGTCGACTTCATAACTCAACCAAAATAGTTCATGACGGGTTCACCTTTAGACATAGCGTCTAGATTAAGGTAAAATGGTTATGTTTAGACCTATGGTACCACTCTAAGTTGGCTTAGCACTCTTTCTCATGTCAAAATGACATTAGGTTGCTTGAACCTAGCTAAAAGAGATCACATGTTTAGAAGGATCATATGAACATGGCTATACTTTAGGATAAAACTCTACTTCATAACTCAACCAAAATAGTTCATGACGGGTTCACCAGTAGACATAGCATCTAGATTAAGGTAAAATTGTTATGTTAAGACCTATGATACCACTCTAAGTTGGCTTAGCACAGTTTCTCATGTGAAAAATGACATTATATTGCTTTAACCTAGCTAAAAGATATCACATGTGAAGAAGGATCATATGAACATGGCTAGACGTTAGGATCAAACTCGACTTCATAACTCAACAAAAATAGTTTATGACAGGTTCACCATTTGACATGGCGTTTAGATTAAGGGAAAATGGTTATGTTAAGACCTATGATACCACTTTAAGTTGGCTTAGCACACTTTCTCATGTGAAAAATGACATTACGTTGCTTTGAATCTAGCTAAAAGAGATCACATGTGTACAAGGATCATATAAACATGGCTAGACGTTAGGATAAAACTCGACTTCATAACTCAACCAAAATAGTTCATGACGGGTTCACCTTTAGACATAGCGTCTAGATTAAGGTAAAATCATTCTGTTAAGACCTATTATACCACTCTAAGTTGGCTTAGCACACTTTCTCATGTGAAAAATGACATTACGTTGCTTTGAATCTAGCTAAAAAAGATCACATGTGTACAAGGATCATATGAACATGGCTAGACGTTCGGATAAAAGTCGACTTCATAACTCAACCAAAATAGTTCATGACGGGTTCACCTTTAGACATAGCGTCTAGATTAAGGTAAAATGGTTATGTTTAGACCTATGGTACCACTCTAAGTTGGCTTAGCACTCTTTCTCATGTCAAAATGACATTAGGTTGCTTGAACCTAGCTAAAAGAGATCACATGTTTAGAAGGATCATATGAACATGGCTATACTTTAGGATAAAACTCGACTTCATAACTCAACCAAAATAGTTCATGACGGGTTCACCAGTAGACATAGCGTCTAGATTAAGGTAAAATTGTTATGTTAAGACCTATGGTACCACTCTAAGTTGGCTTAGCACACTTTCTCATGTGAAAAATGACATTACGTTGCTTTGAATCTAGCTAAAAGAGATCACACGTGTACAAGGATCATATGAACATGCCTAGACGCTAGGATAAAACTCGACTTCATGACTCAACCAAAATAGTTCATGACGGGTTCACCATTAGACATAGTGTCTAGAATAAGGTAAAATGGTTATGTTAAGACCTACGATACCACTCTAAGTGGGCTTAGCACACTTTCTCATGTCAAAATGACATTAAGTTGCTTGAACCTAGCTAAATGAGATCACATGTTTAGAAGGATTATATGAACATGGCTATACGTTAGGATAAAACTCGACTTCATAACTCAACCAAAATACTTCATGACGGGTTCACCAGTAGACATAGCGTCTAGATTAAGGTAAAATTGTTATGTTATGACCTATGATACCACTCTAAGTAGGCTTAGCACACTTTCTCATGTCAAAATGACATTAAGTTGCTTGAACCTAGCTAAATGAGATCACATGTTTAGAAGGATCATATGAACATGGCGATACGTTAGGATAAAACTCGACTTCATAACTCAACCAAAATACGTCATGACGGGTTCACCAGTAGACATAGCGTCTAGATTAAGGTAAAATTGTTATGTTAAGACCTATGATACCACTCTAAGTAGGCTTAGCGCAGTTTCTCATGTCAAAATGACATTAAGTTGCTTGAACCTAGCTAAATGAGATCACATGTTTCAAAGGATCATATGAACATGGCTATACTTTAGGATAAAACTCGACTTCATAACTCAACCAATATACGTCATGATGGGTTCACCAGTAGACATAGCGTCTAGATTAAGGTAAAATTGTTATGTTAAGACCTATGGTACCACTCTAAGTTGGCTTAGCACACTTTCTCATGTGAAAAATGACATTACGTTGCTTTGAATCTAGCTAAATGAGATCACATGTTTAGAAGGATCATATGAACATGGCTATACGTTAGGATAAAACTCGACTTCATAACTCAACCAAAATAGTTCATGACGGGTTCACCAGTAGACATAGCGTCTAGATTAAGGTAAAATTGTTATGTTAAGACCTATGATACCACTCTAAGTTGGCTTAGCACAGTTTCTCATGTGAAAAATGACATTATATTGCTTTAACCTAGCTAAAAGATATCACATGTGAAGAAGGATCATATGAACATGGCTAGACGTTAGGATCAAACTCGACTTCATAACTCAACAAAAATAGTTCATGACAGGTTCACCATTTGACATGGCGTTTAGATTAAGGGAAAATGGTTATGTTAAGACCTATGATACCACTTTAAGTTGGCTTAGCACACTTTCTCATGTGAAAAATGACATTACGTTGCTTTGAATCTAGCTAAAAGAGATCACATGTGTACAAGGATCATATAAACATGGCTAGACGTTAGGATAAAACTCGACTTCATAACTCAACCAAAATAGTTCATGACGGGTTCACCTTTAGACATAGCGTCTAGATTAAGGTAAAATCATTATGTTAAGACCTATTATACCACTCTAAGTTGGCTTAGCACACTTTCTCATGTGAAAAATGACATTACGTTGCTTTGAATCTAGCTAAAAAAGATCACATGTGTACAAGGATCATATGAACATGGCTAGACGTTCGGATAAAAGTCGACTTCATAACTCAACCAAAATAGTTCATGACGGGTTCACCTTTAGACATAGCGTCTAGATTAAGGTAAAATGGTTATGTTTAGACCTATGGTACCACTCTAAGTTGGCTTAGCACTCTTTCTCATGTCAAAATGACATTAGGTTGCTTGAACCTAGCTAAAAGAGATCACATGTTTAGAAGGATCATATGAACATGGCTATACTTTAGGATAAAACTCGACTTCATAACTCAACCAAAATAGTTCATGACGGGTTCACCAGTAGACATAGCGTCTAGATTAAGGTAAAATTGTTATGTTAAGACCTATGGTACCACTCTAAGTTGGCTTAGCACACTTTCTCATGTGAAAAATGACATTACGTTGCTTTGAATCTAGCTAAAAGAGATCACACGTGTACAAGGATCATATGAACATGCCTAGACGCTAGGATAAAACTCGACTTCATGACTCAACCAAAATAGTTCATGACGGGTTCACCATTAGACATAGTGTCTAGAATAAGGTAAAATGGTTATGTTAAGACCTACGATACCACTCTAAGTGGGCTTAGCACACTTTCTCATGTCAAAATGACATTAAGTTGCTTGAACCTAGCTAAATGAGATCACATGTTTAGAAGGATCATATGAACATGGCTATACGTTAGGATAAAACTCGACTTCATAACTCAACCAAAATACTTCATGACGGGTTCACCAGTAGACATAGCGTCTAGATTAAGGTAAAATTGTTATGTTATGACCTATGATACCACTCTAAGTAGGCTTAGCACACTTTCTCATGTCAAAATGACATTAAGTTGCTTGAACCTAGCTAAATGAGATCACATGTTTAGAAGGATCATATGAACATGGCGATACGTTAGGATAAAACTCGACTTCATAACTCAACCAAAATACGTCATGACGGGTTCACCAGTAGACATAGCGTCTAGATTAAGGTAAAATTGTTATGTTAAGACCTATGATACCACTCTAAGTAGGCTTAGCGCAGTTTCTCATGTCAAAATGACATTAAGTTGCTTGAACCTAGCTAAATGAGATCACATGTTTAGAAGGATCATATGAACATGGCTATACGTTAGGATAAAACTCGACTTCATAACTCAACCAAAATAGTTCATGACGGGTTCACCAGTAGACATAGCGTCTAGATTAAGGTAAAATTGTTATGTTAAGACCTATGGTACCACTCTAAGTTGGCTTAGCGCACTTTATCATGTCAAAATTACATTACGTTGCTTTGAATCTAGCTAAAAGAGATCACACGTGTACAAGGATCATATGAACATGCCTAGACGCTAGGATAAAACTCGACTTCATGACTCAACCAAAATAGTTCATGACGGGTTCACCATTAGACATAGTGTCTAGAATAAGGTAAAATGGTTATGTTAAGACCTACGATACCACTCTAAGTGGGCTTAGCACACTTTCTCATGTCAAAATGACATTAAGTTGCTTGAACCTAGCTAAATGAGATCACATGTTTAGAAGGATCATATGAACATGGCTATACGTTAGGATAAAACTCGACTTCATAACTCAACCAAAATACTTCATGACGGGTTCACCAGTAGACATAGCGTCTAGATTAAGGTAAAATTGTTATGTTATGACCTATGATACCACTCTAAGTAGGCTTAGCACACTTTCTCATGTCAAAATGACATTAAGTTGCTTGAACCTAACTAAATGAGATCACATGTTTAGAAGGATCATATGAACATGGCGATACGTTAGGATAAAACTCGACTTCATAACTCAACCAAAATACGTCATGACGGGTTCACCAGTAGACATAGCGTCTAGATTAAGGTAAAATTGTTATGTTAAGACCTATGATACCACTCTAAGTAGGCTTAGCGCAGTTTCTCATGTCAAAATGACATTAAGTTGCTTGAACCTAGCTAAATGAGATCACATGTTTCAAAGGATCATATGAACATAGCTATACATTAGGATAAAACTCGACTTCATAACTCAACCAAAATACGTCATGACGGGTTCACCAGTAGACATAGCGTCTAGATTAAGGTAAAATTGTTATGTTAAGACCTATGATACCACTCTAAGTTGGCTTAGCGCACTTTATCATGTCAAAATTACATTACGTTGCTTTGAATCTAGCTAAAAGAGATCACACGTGTACAAGGATCATATGAACATGCCTAGACGCTAGGATAAAACTCGACTTCATGACTCAACCAAAATAGTTCATGACGGGTTCACCATTAGACATAGTGTCTAGAATAAGGTAAAATGGTTATGTTAAGACCTACGATACCACTCTAAGTGGGCTTAGCACACTTTCTCATGTCAAAATGACATTAAGTTTCTTGAACCTAGCTAAATGAGATCACATGTTTAGAAGGATCATATGAACATGGCTATACGTTAGGATAAAACTCGACTTCATAACTCAACCAAAATACTTCATGACGGGTTCACCAGTAGACATAGCGTCTAGATTAAGGTAAAATTGTTATGTTATGACCTATGATACCACTCTAAGTAGGCTTAGCACACTTTCTCATGTCAAAATGACATTAAGTTGCTTGAACCTAGCTAAATGAGATCACATGTTTCAAAGGATCATATGAACATGGCTATACGTTAGGATAAAACTCGACTTCATAACTCAACCAAAATACGTCATGACGGGTTCACCAGTAGACATAGCGTCTAGATTAAGGTAAAATTGTTATGTTATGACCTATGATACCACTCTAAGTAGGCTTAGCACACTTTCTCATGTCAAAATGACATTAAGTTGCTTGAACCTAGCTAAATGAGATCACATGTTTAGAAGGATCACATGAACATGGCGATACGTTAGGATAAAACTCGACTTCATAACTCAACCAAAATACGTCATGACGGGTTCACCAGTAGACATAGCGTCTAGATTAAGGTAAAATTGTTATGTTAAGACCTATGATACCACTCTAAGTAGGCTTAGCGCAGTTTCTCATGTCAAAATGACATTAAGTTGCTTGAACCTAGCTAAATGAGATCACATGTTTCAAAGGATCATATGAACATGGCTATACGTTAGGATAAAACTCGACTTCATAACTCAACCAAAATACGTCATGACGGGTTCACCAGTAGACATAGCGTCTAGATTAAGGTAAAATTGTTATGTTAAGACCTATGATACCACTCTAAGTTGGCTTAGCGCACTTTATCATGTCAAAATTACATTACGTTGCTTTGAATCTAGCTAAAAGAGATCACACGTGTACAAGGATCATATGAACATGCCTAGACGCTAGGATAAAACTCGACTTCATGACTCAACCAAAATAGTTCATGACGGGTTCACCATTAGACATAGTGTCTAGAATAAGGTAAAATGGTTATGTTAAGACCTACGATACCACTCTAAGTGGGCTTAGCACACTTTCTCATGTCAAAATGACATTAAGTTTCTTGAACCTAGCTAAATGAGATCACATGTTTAGAAGGATCATATGAACATGGCTATACGTTAGGATAAAACTCGACTTCATAACTCAACCAAAATACTTCATGACGGGTTCACCTGTAGACATAGCGTCTAGATTAAGGTAAAATTGTTATGTTATGACCTATGATACCACTCTAAGTAGGCTTAGCACACTTTCTCATGTCAAAATGACATTAAGTTGCTTGAACCTAGCTAAATGAGATCACATGTTTAGAAGGATCATATGAACATGGCGATACGTTAGGATAAAACTCGACTTCATAACTCAACCAAAATACGTCATGACGGGTTCACCAGTAGACATAGCGTCTAGATTAAGGTAAAATTGTTATGTTAAGACCTACGATACCACTCTAAGTAGGCTTAGCGCACTTTATCATGTCAAAATTACATTACGTTGCTTTGAATCTAGCTAAAAGAGATCACACGTGTACAAGGATCATATGAACATGCCTAGACGCTAGGATAAAACTCGACTTCATGACTCAACCAAAATAGTTCATGACGGGTTCACCATTAGACATAGTGTCTAGAATAAGGTAAAATGGTTATGTTAAGACCTACGATACCACTCTAAGTGGGCTTAGCACACTTTCTCATGTCAAAATGACATTAAGTTTCTTGAACCTAGCTAAATGAGATCACATGTTTAGAAGGATCATATGAACATGGCTATACGTTAGGATAAAACTCGACTTTATAACTCAACCAAAATACTTCATGACGGGTTCACCAGTAGACATAGCGTCTAGATTAAGGTAAAATTGTTATGTTATGACCTATGATACCACTCTAAGTAGGCTTAGCACACTTTCTCATGTCAAAATGACATTAAGTTGCTTGAACCTAGCTAAATGAGATCACATGTTTAGAAGGATCATATGAACATGGCGATACGTTAGGATAAAACTCGACTTCATAACTCAACCAAAATACGTCATGACGGGTTCACCAGTAGACATAGCGTCTAGATTAAGGTAAAATTGTTATGTTAAGACCTACGATACCACTCTAAGTAGGCTTAGCGCACTTTATCATGTCAAAATTACATTACGTTGCTTTGAATCTAGCTAAAAGAGATCACACGTGTACAAGGATCATATGAACATGCCTAGACGCTAGGATAAAACTCGACTTCATGACTCAACCAAAATAGTTCATGACGGGTTCACCATTAGACATAGTGTCTAGAATAAGGTAAAATGGTTATGTTAAGACCTACGATACCACTCTAAGTGGGCTTAGCACACTTTCTCATGTCAAATGACATTAAGTTTCTTGAACCTAGCTAAATGAGATCACATGTTTAGAAGGATCATATGAACATGGCTATACGTTAGGATAAAACTCGACTTTATAACTCAACCAAAATACTTCATGACGGGTTCACCAGTAGACATAGCGTCTAGATTAAGGTAAAATTGTTATGTTATGACCTATGATACCACTCTAAGTAGGCTTAGCACACTTTCTCATGTCAAAATGACATTAAGTTGCTTGAACCTAGCTAAATGAGATCACATGTTTAGAAGGATCATATGAACATGGCGATACGTTAGGATAAAACTCGACTTCATAACTCAACCAAAATACGTCATGACGGGTTCACCAGTAGACATAGCGTCTAGATTAAGGTAAAATTGTATGTTAAGACCTACGATACCACTCTAAGTAGGCTTAGCGCAGTTTCTCATGTCAAAATGACATTAGTTGCTTGAACCTAGCTAATGAGATCACATGTTTCAAAGGATCATATGAACATGGCTATACGTTAGGATAAAACTCGACTTCATAACTCAACCAAAATACGTCATGACGGGTTCACCAGTAGACATAGCCGTCTAGATTAAGGTAAAATTGTTATGTTAAGACCTATGATACCACTCTAAGTTGGCTTAGCACAGTTTCTCATGTCAAAATGACATTAAGTTGCTTGAACCTAGCTAAATGAGATCACATGTTTCAAAGGATCATATGAACATGGCTATACGTTAGGATAAAACTCGACTTCATAACTCAACCAAAATACGTCATGACGGGTTCACCAGTAGACATAGCGTCTAGATTAAGGTAAAATTGTTATGTTAAGACCTATGATACCACTCTAAGTTGGCTTAGCGCACTTTATCATGTCAAAATTACATTACGTTGCTTTGAATCTAGCTAAAAGAGATCACACGTGTACAAGGATCATATGAACATGCCTAGACGCTAGGATAAAACTCGACTGCATGACTCAACCAAAATAGTTCATGACGGGTTCACCATTAGACATAGTGTCTAGAATAAGGTAAAATGGTTATGTTAAGACTCTACGATACCACTCTAAGTGGGCTTAGCACACTTTCTCATGTCAAAATGACATTAAGTTGCTTGAACCTAGCTAAATGAGATCACATGTTTCAAAGGATCATATGAACATGGCTATACTTTAGGATAAAACTCGACTTCATAACTCAACCAAAATAGTTCATGACGGGTTCACCTTTAGACATAGCGTCTAGATTAAGGTAAAATCATTATGTTAAGACCTATTATACCACTCTAAGTTGGCTTAGCACACTTTCTCATGTGAAAAATGACATTACGTTGCTTTGAATCTAGCTAAAAAAGATCACATGTGTACAAGGATCATATGAACATGGCTAGACGTTCGGATAAAAGTCGACTTCATAACTCAACCAAATAGTTCATGACGGGTTCACCTTTAGACATAGCGTCTATATTAAGGTAAAATGGTTATGTTTAGACCTATGGTACCACTCTAAGTTGGCTTAGCACTCTTTCTCATGTCAAAATGACATTACGTTGCTTTGAATCTAGCTAAAAGAGATCACACGTGTACAAGGATCATATGAACATGCCTAGACGCTAGGATAAAACTCGACTTCATGACTCAACCAAAATAGTTCATGACGGGTTCACCATTAGACATAGTGTCTAGAATAAGGTAAAATGGTTATGTTAAGACCTACGATGCCACTCTAAGTGGGCTTAGCGCAGTTTCTCATGTCAAAAATGACATTAAGTTAGTTGAACCTAGCTAAATGAGATCACATGTTTAGAAGGATCATATGAACATGGCGATACGTTAGGATAAAACTCGACTTCATAACTCAACCAAAATACGTCATGACGGGTTCACCAGTAGACATAGCGTCTAGATGAAGGTAAAATTGTTATGTTAAGACCTATGATACCACTCTAATAGGCTTAGCGCAGTTTCTCATGTCAAAATGACATTAAGTTGCTTGAACCTAGCTAAATGAGATCACATGTTTCAAAGGATCATATGAACATGGCTATACTTTAGGATAAAACTCGACTTCATAACTCAACCAAAATAGTTCATGACGGGTTCACCAGTAGACATAGCGTCTAGATTAAGGTAAAATTGTTATGTTAAGACCTATGGTACCACTCTAAGTTGGCTTAGCACACTTTCTCATGTGAAAAATGACATTACGTTGCTTTGAATCTAGCTAAAAGAGATCACATGTGTACAAGGATCATATAAACATGGCTAGACGTTAGGATAAAACTCGACTTCATAACTCAACCAAAATAGTTCATGACGGGTTCACCTTTAGACATAGCGTCTAGATTAAGGTAAAATCATTATGTTAAGACCTATTATACCACTCTAAGTTGGCTTAGCACACTTTCTCATGTGAAAAATGACATTACGTTGCTTTGAATCTAGCTAAAAAAGATCACATGTGTACAAGGATCATATGAACATGGCTAGACGTTCGGATAAAAGTCGACTTCATAACTCAACCAAAATAGTTCATGACGGGTTCACCTTTAGACATAGCGTCTAGATTAAGGTAAAATGGTTATGTTTAGACCTATGGTACCACTCTAAGTTGGCTTAGCACTCTTTCTCATGTCAAAATGACATTACGTTGCTTTGAATCTAGCTAAAAGAGATCACACGTGTACAAGGATCATATGAACATGCCTAGACGCTAGGATAAAACTCGACTTCATGACTCAACCAAAATAATTCATGACGGGTTCACCATTAGACATAGTGTCTAGAATAAGGTAAAATGGTTATGTTAAGACCTACGATACCACTCTAAGTGGGCTTAGCACACTTTCTCATGTCAAAATGACATTAAGTTGCTTGAACCTAGCTAAATGAGATCACATGTTTAGAAGGATCATATGAAACATGGCTATACGTTAGGATAAAACTCGACTTCATAACTCAACCAAAATACTTCATGACGGGTTCACCAGTAGACATAGCGTCTAGATTAAGGTAAAATTGTTATGTTATGACCTATGATACCACTCTAAGTAGGCTTAGCACACTTTCTCATGTCAAAAATGACATGAAGTTGCTTGAACCTAGCTAAATGAGATCACATGTTTAGAAGGATCATATGAACATGGCGATACGTTAGGATAAAACTCGACTTCATAACTCAACCAAAATACGTCATGACGGGTTCACCAGTAGACATAGCGTCTAGATTAAGGTAAAATTGTTATGTTAAGATATATGATACCACTCTAAGTAGGCTTAGCGCAGTTTCTCATGTCAAAATGACATTAAGTTGCTTGAACCTAGCTAAATGAGATCACATGTTTAGAAGGATCATATGAACATGGCGATACGTTAGGATAAAACTCGACTTCATAACTCAACCAAAATACGTCATGACGGGTTCACCAGTAGACATAGCGTCTAGATTAAGGTAAAATTGTTATGTTAAGACCTATGATACCACTCTAAGTAGGCTTAGCGCAGTTTCTCATGTCAAAATGACATTAAGTTGCTTGAACTAGCTAAATGAGATCACATGTTTAGAAGGATCATATGAACATGGCGATACGTTAGGATAAAACTCGACTTCATAACTCAACCAAAATACGTCATGACGGGTTCACCAGTAGACATAGCGTCTAGATTAAGGTAAAATTGTTATGTTAAGACCTATGATACCACTCTAAGTAGGCTTAGCGCAGTTTCTCATGTCAAAATGACATTAAGTTGCTTGAACCTAGCTAAATGAGATCACATGTTTCAAAGGATCATATGAACATGGCTATACTTTAGGATAAAACTCGACTTCATAACTCAACCAAAATACGTCATGATGGGTTCACCAGTAGACATAGCGTCTAGATTAAGGTAAAATTGTTATGTTAAGACCTATGGTACCACTCTAAGTTGGCTTAGCACACTTTCTCATGTGAAAAATGACATTACGTTGCTTTGAATCTAGCTAAATGAGATCACATGTTTAGAAGGATCATATGAACATGGCTATACGTTAGGATAAAACTCGACTTCATAACTCAACCAAAATAGTTCATGACGGGTTCACCAGTAGACATAGCGTCTAGATTAAGGTAAAATTGTTATGTTAAGACCTATGATACCACTCTAAGTTGGCTTAGCACAGTTTCTCATGTGAAAAATGACATTATATTGCTTTAACCTAGCTAAAAGATATCACATGTGAAGAAGGATCATATGAACATGGCTAG
>JAKUCM010004349.1:0-48292 GCA_023374145.1 Lepidium sativum | reverse complement strand
TCAGCATTTGGTATCTCACTATTTTGGATTAATAAGCAAAGACACTATAAATTCTCAACATAAACCTATAAACCCTGAGTAGATAATATATGGATTTCAACGTACATCCACATCAAAAGAAGATGAGCAGAGAAATTGTAAAATACTATACCTTACAAAATTGCGTCATCTACGTAGTTCCGGCGGGAGTTTCCGGTCATGGACTGCGTCAATCACTGTAGAGAAGCGGTCTGTAGTCTTCTTCTATAGCCTCTTCGATCCCGATGTCAAATCCTCAGGAGACGACCACGAAGAAAACGAAGACGAATAAAAGGCAAAATCCCTACCGAAATTAGAAATCTCTCCGCCATTAATCGCAGTTGAAGACACCGAGATCCGACTTCCGATTGAGAAAAAACGACGAACGTGAAGAGAATGACGCAGATGACCATGATTTGGTTCTTCGCGAAAATCGCCTTCAGAGGAGAGAGAAGAAGGAAGAAAGGAGTTCAAGCGACAATGAGGTCGAAGCCTTCTCTTTTTTTTCCACTGCATCACCATCCAATCCCGCGTTGACACATATGGGGTTCTTAAATTTGGCAAAGACTCTTGATAAGAATCGTTTCTTACACTATTTACACGATTTTGATTTAATTAAATCAATTAAAAGCCTAAGAACCCCTCATTACATCCTATTGGAGGTGGTCTTACGCACGAATTCAATATCCCACTCGTTATTTATCATCGCATATGAAATTACCCAATGAAACATTTTGATGTTTTAACTAACAGAGACGTGACGTAGTTACAAAAAAAAAACTAAAGGTGAAGTGAAGAGTATCTACACATAAACACTTACTTGACAACTTTCTGATAGAAAGTACGAGTCAGCGCCACGTGTCAATATAACATTTGCTTAACTGTAAAATTGCTTGAAGAGAATCTCATCGTGTCTTCTTCCAATCTTTCCTGCTTATAAATCTTACACTCGTTGTCTTTCTTTTCCCCAACCTTCACTTTCCAATCTTCTATAACTATATTTAAAAACCTCTAATTCAAAGCATCATCACACCAACAAATCCGAAACCCCCAATCAAATATGAAGAGAGGATTACTTGTGAACGATGAATTCATACACAAAGCGGAAATTAGCCTCACTGTTCGGAAAACTTCTCTGTTTTTCACCGGAGATGGTTTCACGGTTTATGACTGCAAGGGAAGTTTGGTGTTCCGTGTAGACTCTTATGGTGGTCCTAAAAACCGCGACACAGACGAGGTTGTTCTAATGGATCCTCACGGTCGCTGTCTCATCACCCTCCGACGAAAGGTACTTCCTTTTTTTTTTCTATACATCAATTTCATATCGATTATCAATTTTTCATTCAACAGAATTTTCTTTGAATTGGCTTCTGAGTTATGAATCTGTACATAAACGGTTGAAAAGGCATCGCTTTATAGATTTGAGTCTACTTCCTCTGTTTTTACTCTGTTTTTGCTCTGTTTTTTACTCTGTTTTAATTCGTTATTATATTAAAATGGTGAAACAGAGGCCGAGCTTACGAAGGAGATGGGAAGGGTATCTTGGGGAGAGATCAGACGGTCAGAAGCCGATCTTCGGGGTAAGGAGATCGTCGATAATCGGAAGGAATAACGTGACGGTGGAAGTATACGGGGATTGCCAGTGCAGTGAGTACCTGATCGAAGGTAGTTTCGGGCAAAGAAGCTGCACCGTAATGGAAGCCGATACGAGGAAGAAGATGGCAGAGATAAGGCGCAAGGTGGATTCGTCAACGAACGTGATGCTTGGGAAAGACGTTTTCTCATTGAACGTTAAGGCTGGTTTTGATGGAGCTTTTGCTATGGGATTAGTTCTTGTGCTTGATCAAATCTACGGTGAAGATCTTGTTGAGGTTGGTGAAGAACAGGTGCACCCTTCCGTAGAAGATCACTGATTTAAATTTCTCCTTTTTCGTGGAAGTGGGGTGCAAAAACGAGTGGAAAACAAAATAAATTATTAAGATGTAGTTATGACTTGTGAGTCTGTGTCGGCTTGAAAGGAACGATTTGGACAGAGTTATTTCGTCTTTCATTAGCTGTAATTTGGTTTGAATTACACAATTACAGCTGTTTAATTTCATGAAAGATTGTGTTTATGAAATGAGTTAGTTATAGATATGATATCATATCTTTTTGGTCTTATGAGTTTTTGATTTTGTTGGTGAGGTTGGCAAAAAGTTACAAGTTGTATATGTAGATTAAGTCGTCATACCCCTTAAAGACGTTTGGTTCGATCTATGTTCTCTCTCCATAGACTATCTATATAGGACGGTTCAACTATAATTACTCCAAATCTATGGGAGATAGTGATAGCTTAGAAAATTGTGTAAACTATTAAACTATAATATGTAACTATTACTCCTCTTGACTTAGTTACAATATGTGGAAAAGCTTGTCCGTGTATGACCAGACAAAAGTTAGTAGTTAACAAGTTTTGGTTCATACAGTGCAAGTCTTTTAATCTCACAACTCGATGACTGTTCACTATAATCTTCTTTCCGTAGGGTGTACATAACTATTGTCGACAAACCTCTTGCTTTAAAGTTATTCATACCTCTTTTCTAAGAATCATTGTCTTATTTTGTGGAATGGTCGCGTCAAATTGAACTATGGCCCATTAATAGCCCGCTAAACATGTACATGTTTCCTAATCATTTACGAACAAGGAATCAGACGTCTAGGCCCATGTCTGATTCGAGGTTTTACTCCAAAATATCTGTGAATTGGCTAAAAGTTTATCGATGTCAATCAAGGCCTAGCATGCAATAAAGAATACACGAATCTACTCAAGTGGACAAACATATCCATATTAAAAAGTCTAACATTACATATACAACATTATTAACATGTATTATACAGGCATATCGCATTTGCATATGTGTATTAAACATGCATATATATAAGTACAAGCGCATAGGAAGTTGTACACATGTGTCTTACGATGATGCGGTAGTAGAAGTGTGTTGACGGAAATCATGTAAGATTGTATTTGAAGGCACAGAGCCAATTTCATCATTCATTTGGTCTTCTTCTTTATCCTCTCCTTCATCTTCGTCCTCATCCACATCCCACAGAAACTTCGCGTATGAAGCTTGCACATAGCTGTCATTATTACAATTTTGTTAACGTAAACTCGTTGTGTTTAGAAAGTAAAAAGTCTGAAATATTACCAATCTTCTGGCGACATTTTGACGGCTTGTTGAAAGTAAGAGTGGGCTCTTTTACGATCTCGATGGTTATGCAAAATGAGATCAGCATAGAGAGCAAGAACATTTCCATCGTTGGTCTTCCCCAAAATAGCTCTTTCACAATACTCTTCTGCTTTCTTTATGTCTCCTTTCACCTGTTCATACACATAGAACGATGAGAACGTTTCTTTCCTTTCTTCTATTCTTCTCCCTGAAACTAAACATGAAAACTATGATTTTTGTCTTGTTTTCCAATACAACCTTGAAAGCAAACATGACGCAAAGCCTCTACCTGATACGGAGTCTTCATAAGCAAATCAGAAGACTCTGAGACAATGAGAGGCTTTCCTTGGCTGACACTTTACACGTGGAATACGGATCTCTTACTAAAATATCCTATAGTATCAAAATATCTTATAGTGTATGAAGATTCTTTTTTGGACTAATCTTTCAACTTTTTTTAAATTGGTTTTACTAATCCAATCTTTCAACTTATTACCTCTTTTAAGAATTTTGCGTAGTTTCCGGTCAAAAGTGGGTTTCCTGGATTCAAATCAATCATCTCCTTGTAATACTTATCGGTAGCTTCTTCACTTCCACCGCCGTTAACGCCACTTCCTCCGACACCACCACCGTTACAAATCTTTCCGCCGCTGTTTCCCTTTCCACCACCACTCATTAGAGTCTCCACACAATCATCATTATTCTTCTTTCCAAGCCCAGAGCTCGAGAACAACCTCTCTACTAAGAAAGTTGACGACCGATCCAAGTTCTTTTTAGTGGATCTCGTTTCATCTAAAGATGACCTACGTTGCTTATTAACCTTTCGTGGTATTGGATTTTTGTCGTTGTTCACGTTGCTTATTGATTTAACAACACTCTCCTTGTGGTCAGAGAGAGCTTGGTGCAACATCTCTCCAGTGTGTCCATCTATGGACTTTGATGAGAAGAGAGACAACGATCTAGACCTGCGTTGAAGATGTGACGACTCTTGCTCTGGAGACGAGTCTCTAGTGCAGTGTTGTGGAAGCCATGAGTTAAGTATCGGAGCAGATGTGCTTCTCAATAGCATGATGACGAGTACTCACTCTGAAATCTATCAAGATATTTTATATTAAAAACTCCATAAAACTAAAACCACTCAGGATTATCTTCATATAATGTGTGGGCTACTTGAGCCTTTATATAATGGTAAGCCGCAATAAAATTTAATCAAGAGATTGTAAAGATAAGTATACATATCATTGGTCTCTAAGTTGACACCAGCCAAGTAAAAAATGTGAAATATTCTACGTTAGGTCCATAGATTAATAGAGAAAGTTCGGAGAAATCAACGGCCTCTAGTACTGCGACACGTACACCAAAACCACATGGGTAAATGTGGGACCCAGTTTTAAAACTTGTCCCTATCGTTACGAAGTTATTTTTCCAGAAAATTGACGGTGTTGAATTGCTTATGAGATGGAGACAAACTCCAAATGTAACTGTCATCTACAGTGTTATCTCGGATCGAGACAATGGTCGACACGTTTATGACTTCAGCTGACGAATACCGACAAAGACGGAGACGTTATACGTTAAGCTGCTATAGATCTTAGTGCTTCACATTCATATCATCACTCTCATGTTTTGTATTAACTGAGTCTCTGTTCTTTTGTCACGCTATATAGGTTAAATGTATTCAGTAGATAATAACGTTTTTTTAGGGATTCTTAGTTTTGAGAAGATAACGATACGTGCATTATCCCACTCTACATAAAAGTCTGATCATTTTGTTAATATATGAATTTGATTGGTCTTCTATGAATTCCATTTTTACATGAACATAAGGATGATGTGATGCATGAGGTTCAAGTGTTGGATAAATCAATTTATTATTTTGCGGAGGCGAAGTCGAGTTATATATACGATGCAATGTTGAGACTGTACGGCGAGGAATTGTGGGTTGACTTTTAGAGAAGTCTTCGTTCGGAGAGGCCCATATTCTTTTACTACGGGTACTCTTTGTGGGCCCATATTCTTTTACTACGGGTACTCTTTGTAGGCCCATTACCAATTACAATACAAATGTCAATAATGCCTCATACAACACTCACAAACACATCAACATTAACTACCTCAATTTTTTTTTTAAACGGTAGGACTTCCAGATCATAGTTTTTTTTTATGAATGAAGCCAACTATTGATAATATCACATTTAAAATATAGACACTCCTCCCAAATAGATTTAAACTCATTATTTCCTTGTTAAAGAAAACACTAGTCCAAAAGCACTTGATCACTCACTCAAATTACATAAATGATTATCAATGAACAAATGCGAAGGGACGATTGATTGCTTACCTGATTATATATATTGAAATATTGTATATAATTATATTCCGACCAATTTTCATGGATCATCAGGAACATCCATGCATGAGAGCAACACACTGAGTACATATATATATATAGATTATGTATATATAATACTATGGTTAAGGTTGAAATAGTTTGCTTCTACATGTACACATCCATCTCACTGGATAATATGATTCAGTATCATCATCAGGAGAAGAATGAATGTTAAATAGATAAGGAAGACATGGCTTGCAATTCAGACACTTGCCTTCACACATAGGAGGCTTGGAACCCAGAACAGATAAGGTCCTCTTTTGTTGATGATCATAAGCCCCTGTTTACATATAAATCAAAGAGATATTAGTAATGTACTTATAAGGGAAAATAATATTGGGTATATTTATACCACATATGTAGTGTAGAGATATGAAAGAGAAGACGATGTTGACAATGAACAATACAGCTCCAAAACCACATCGCTTGTACATTATTGACGAATTCATATCTTCACTTTCTCTCAAAACTCAAAAGCCAAACCCAAAGTTAGATTATATACACATGCTTTGGCTACATATATATATATATTATACATGTAACATGTGTGTATGTACATCTGCATGGGAAAAGAGCATGCCTCCTTATTTGCCTTTGCAGCCGTATATTAGAGGGAGGAGACGTGACAAGAGACATGCCGAAGGATGGTAACTGGTCCAAGTTACAACCAATAGAAGATAGCTAATTAAGTTTGTCGGAGAAAACATAAGTCTCTCTACTTTGGGGAAATGTTGCTATTGACTTATGCTACATTTTCGAGTCTCAATACATAATTATGAACGTAATTCGTGATCTTCTGATCACAGTTTGGTTTCAACTAATTCTTCTATTTATATCTATAGAGTACTTCAATTTTAAACTTATCATAACTTTTAAACATGAATATCACAAATCGGTTCTAGTTGTGGATTGTGTGGAAAGAAGTAACCATCAGGTTCAATAAGTTTCTAGGTCAAGACACACCTTAGAAAATAAACATATTTTTTTGAAATTTTGAAAGTTTAATTTGGTTCTTCTTTTCCTAACCCCTAAACTTGATATTTTTTTTCAAAAATAAGAACTTAATCGAACTTTCAAAATCAATTTGATTTTCAAATTTTTGAGAATTTTTCGATTTGAAATTAACGGAATGTCCAATTGGCCAAGTCAACGAAAAATTTAATATTTTTTAAAAGCAACATTAAATTGAATGTTTAGTCCACTATATTCCAAGTTCAATGTTTAATCAATAATTTTTAGTAGTTATAATTTTTAATTGACAGTTTTCCCAATAAAGAATCTCTAAAGTCCAACGATTACCAAGGAGACTGGTAAGTTCGATGACACTTGATCATACAGAGCATCATTATCATTGGATGCTCGTATAAAATATTAAATAGATACATATAATATTGACCAGAACCAAATAAAAAAGGGTGCATGCATTTGTATCCATTGTTAACATGTTCATACTATGTGCTTATATATGTATGCCTTAGACCACCCACACTTAGAAATGGGATTCTTAGAAAAAAAAAATAATTAAAAAAAATTAAAACACGGAGCCAATCAGGATCCGCCACATGCTTTTTAATTTTTTTTTTTGTTTTTTTTTTCTAAGAACTCCCAATAGAATTCTTTGATGTGGATGGTCTTAGATAAGACAATCTGAAATGAATCAATTTAAGTATTCAACTCTGCTTAAATCAGATCCATTACTCATCAAAATTAGGCATGGGAACGAGCCGGGTACTTAACAATTTTCATATATTTATTGTTTGACTTGGTTTGCTCGTGTAATTATATTTAGTACTTATATTTGTCTTGTTCATACTAGATACTTGTCAACATAAGTAATTACATAAAATATAAATATTTGTAAAATACTTAACCCAATTTGTTAATTGTTAAAAATCATTAGCAAATTTCTAAATATTATTTACTAGAAAAGAAACACACAAAAAAAACTTAAACCAATAACATTTAAGTTAAAAAACGAAATATAAAAATATCAAGAATGATTCTTTCCACTATCTTTAAGCATTTGAAGTTCTAAACTTTGTTAAACCAACAAAAGTATCGTCAGTTCACAAAAAATATATCAAACAACATAATAAAAGTATTTACCATTTTCAAGAATGTCAAGTTCTTCAATTTTTTCTTCTACAAAACTTTGGTCATAGTCATTGTGAATCTAGTCTTGTGTGCAAATTATAAAAATATAAAAAGTGATAAGAATATAATGGGTCAAGTACTACCGAGCCGAGTATTAATTTTTTAAAAAAATATTTGTTACTTGACTTGTACTTACAAGTAATGTAATAAACTTACTTATTACTCAACTTGACTATATGTTAAATAATTTTTTTTTAACAAATACAAACCGAGTCACGAGTACAAACCGAGTAGCGAGTAATTATGCCCAGCCCTAATCAAAATAGTAAAACAAAACAATGGGGATTTTGTGCAGGATCGTGTTTTGGTTGTAGTCGTTGCAATTTTAGGACTTCTGGCCAGGTTAGCGTATGGTGATTCGGTGATGAAATATGGAGCAGTAGGAGATGAAATTACAGATGATACATTTCTAAGTTATGTGTAAATAAATCAGTAAAGCAGCTTACTTATTTTAATCATCTTAATACATGTTTTTGTTGTGGACAATAAGAAGGCGTTCAAAAAGGCTTGGGAAATAGCTCCAAAATGGCAAGTGTAAATTGTTGTAAGGAAATACTTGGATGTGATGAAGAAAATGTTTAAGAATTTATGGAAGAGAAGAAATATTTAGTAAGTGGAAAGAAAAAGTTTTGGAAGAAGAGAAGTTTTTAAAATTCTTTTATAACTTGATTTTTAACTTAGAACTTGTTAATTACAAATGAAAGGTTTAAGGAGGTATTTATAACCTTCAAAGTACTAAATATGTAGAATATTTTAATCCTAAATCTAGAGAATTCTACTATAATATTTTGATTATTTTATTACAATTATCTAGACATTTCTATGAAAATATCTAGATTTTTATTTTGAGAAGGTGGAAGATGATTCTAGAAAAATTCTAGAACTTGGGTTAATAATTTGGATTAGGCCCAATAACTAATTATTTCATATTGGCTAATCATTAAACTTAACCAAAAATCAAGTTTAATTTTCAATACTCCCTCTTAAACTTGATTTTGCCACTCCAAGCAAACTTCTCATCTTGATAAAGTCTTCGCACTTAAGAGGCTTGGTGAAAATATCGGCTACTTGATCATTTGTCTTCAGATACTCCAGTTTCACATCCTTATTTGCAACACATTCTCTGATGTAGTGATAACGGGTGTCGATGTGCTTACTTCGATCATGGAAAACATAATTCTTTGCCAAAGCCATTGCTGATTTGTTATCCACGAAGATCTTTGTTGGCTCCTATTGTGGTAAACTTAACTCCTTTAGTAAATTTCATAGCCAAATAGCATGACAAACACATGATGTAGCCGCAACATACTCCGCTTCACAAGTAGAAAGGGTGACAATCGGTTGCTTCTTAGACATCCATGTGAAAACGATATCTCCAATGAAGAACGCAAAGCCACTTGTGCTTTTTCGGTCATCAATGTCTCCTCCCCAATCGATAATGCTATATCCAACAAGCTTGTAATCGTTAGAGGTAGATTAGTACAAGCCAAAGTCTATGGTACCTTTGATATAGCGAAGAATCATCTTTGCTGCCTTCAAATGAGTTGTTGTTGGATGCTCCATGTAACGACTAACAAGTCCGACCGCATACAAGATATCAGGTCTTGTGCATGTTAAGTAGCGCAAGCTTTCAACCAAGCTCTTAAAGAGTGTTGGATCTACACTCTCTCCTTCTTCGTGTTTTGAAAACTTGGTTCCATATTCCATTGGTGTGCTCACGGGATTTGAGTCATCCATCTTGAACTTTTTAAGTACCGCTTTCTTATAACTTTTTTGAGTGATGAAGATTCCATTATCTCCTTGATTCACTCCAATTCCGAGATAGTAAGACATAAGTCCAATATCGGTCATCTCGAACTCCTTCGTCATCTCTTTCTTGAATTCCTCGAACATGCTTGGATCACTTCCAGTGAATATCAAGTCATCTACATACAAGTATGTAATCAATATATAATTGTTTTGATTTTTGATATAGAGTGCATGCTCATATGGACACTTGATGAAGTTTTTCTCCTTGAAGTACTTATCAATTCTAGTGTTCCAAGCTCTAGGGGCTTGTTTTAACCCATAAAGCGTCTTCTTTAACTTTAATATTTTGTCTTCTTCTCCTTTGATTATGTAGCCTTGTGGTTGCTCAATGTTAATTTCTTCATCAAGATCTTCATTTAAGAAGGCTGATTTGACATCCATTTGATGTATCCTCGAACTATTTTGAGCTGCCAATGAAATGATTAGTCTAACAGTTTCTATACGGGCAACATGAGCAAATACCTCGTCATAGTCAATTCCAGGTCTTTGACTGTAGAATTTTGCCACCAATCTTGCCTTGTGTCTTTCAACTTCTCCTTTGGAGTTTTTCTTCGCTTTATACACCCACTTCACAACGATTGCCTTGTGCCCATTTGGAAGTGAAGCTAACTCCCATGTATCGTTCTTTCTTATCACATTGATCTCTTCATCCATTGCATTTTTCCAAGTCTTCTTCTTCATGGCTTCTTTGAAATTCATGGGCTCGCAATCCGCAAATAGACAAAGCAAGGTAAGAATGTCTTGATTTTTATTTACCTCATAAATGTCTTGTAGGCTTCTAAAACGTGGAGTCCTTTCGCTCGAGCTTTCTTCTCCTTGAGGACTTGTGGTTGGTGAACTTGGCGGTGTAGCTTGCTCCTCTATTGGTTGCTCTGTGACATCTTCTTCAAATGGAAAGAAGTTATAGTCTTCTTCACTAGATCTCCAATCCCATTATCCTTCTTCATCAAAAATGACATTTCGACTAGTGATCATCTTCTTTATATCAGGATTGTAGAGTTTGTAGCCTTTAGAGTTGGCATCGTAACCAATGAAGATATACTTCTCACTTTTGTCATCTAGTTTGCTCCGTTTTTCATCCGGTACATGAGCATGAACAAGGCTTCCAAAGACTCTTAGATGGGAAACACTGAGTTTTCTTCCGCTCCAAGCTTCTTGTGGTGTTTTCCCGCACATGCGACCGCTTCAGCCCACAACTCCTTTGGTAAATTCTTACTTTTGAGCATGTTTCTCGCCATATCAAGGATTGTTCTATTTTTCCTTTCCGTCACTCCATTTTGTTGAGGGGATCTTTGCACTGTTAACTGTCTTCGAATGTCGTTATCTTCACAGTACTTCTGAAATTCCATGGATGTGAACTCTCCTCGAAGATCAGATCTCATGGCTTTGATCACAACTCCACTTTCCTTCTCGACAAAGACTTTGAATTTTTTTGAAGTTTTCAAAAACCTCTGATTTTTTTCTTTAAAAAATATACCCATGTTTTTCTTGAAAAATCATCGATAAAGAGAAGGAAGTAGTTACTTTTGCCGAGTGATCTTGGTTTTATCGAGCCACACACATCATTGTGAATGATTTCTAACGGCTTTCGAGCTCGTGTGCTTGACTCCTTTGGAAAACTCATCCTGAGTTGCCTTCCAAGTAAACACCCTTCACACACTTGATTTGGATGGTTTATGCAAGACAACCCTCTCACCATCTCCTTCTTGGAAAGTAGCTCTAATCCTTCAAAATTGAGATGTCTGAATCGAAAATGCCAAAGCCAAAACTCCTCCTTGTAGCACATCTTGAGACATCGTGGGATGTCGTTTTGAATGTTAAGAACAAACATTCTATTTCTTGACATAAGGACCTTGGTAATGAGATCTCCGGCATAGTTTCTCATCAAAAGGTTAGTACCTTTTAGTTGGATATCATAACCTTTCCCCAAGAGTTGTCCTAGGCTCAAGATGTTGGTTTTCATGCTTGGAATATAATAAACGTTGGAGATAAATTGATGATCTCCATTTTTTAATCGGATGAGAATATTTCCTTTACCTTTCATCTCCATCTCCGATTCATCTCTTAAAGTCATGTTTCCTCCTTTCGATTCATCAAGCTCCACAAACATGCTTCTTCGCCCGCACATGTGGTTGCTTGCACCGCTGTCGAGGTACCACTTATGAACATCATCTCTCTCATCCTTCTTGTAAGCCATTAGTAGCATATCATCTTCATGGCTTCTTTCTTCAATGAAGTTGGACTTCTCTTCAACTTTATTATATTCCAGAGCTTTGCATTCAGAGGCATAATGTCCAAACTTTCCGCAATTATAACATTTAATTTTTGACTTATCGTACCTCGGTTTTTGACTTCCTCTCCCATAACCTCTTGATGTACTTCCTCCTCTTTGGTTGGTGTTCTCTTCATTGTGCCTCCAGCCTCGTCCATTTCCATATCCACGACCTCTTCTTCGGACTTGACCGCATCCCTATCTTTGATGAATTTTTCCGCTTTCTTCTTTCCTTTTATCAACTTGCATTTTAAGTACTTGTTCGTTAATATCTTCCTTCTTCTTTTTTTTTTCTTCATAAGCTTGTAAATACCCAAGAAATTGCTCCACTTTCATGGCCTCCAAATCCTTTGTTTCTTCAATGACGGTGACAATATACTCAAACTTTGGATCCAACGATCGAAGAACCTTCTCCATGGTTCTTACATCATCTAATTTCTCGCCATTTCTCTTTAGGTTATTAGTTATTGTCAAGACTCTTGAGAGATAATCAGAGACGAGTTCACTTTCCTTCATTTGCAAAGCTTCAAATTCTCCTCGTAGAGTGTGAAGACGTACTTAACTTGTTCAGCACCATTGTAAGATATTCGAAGCTTGTCCCATGCTTCTTTGGCCAACCTTGCTTCAAAGACCTTCTCGAACGTGTCTTCATCTAATCCTTGATTGATTAGACAGAAAGCCTTCTTGTCTCTCTTTCTTGAGTCTCTCAAACTATCCTTTTGAGTTTGAGATAAACTAGCTTTATTCTCCGGTTCGACGAAGCCTTTCTCGACTGTCTCCCACGCATCATGTGCTCCTAGGATAACCTTCATCCTTAAACTCCAATTGTCATAGTTGCTCTTTGTGAGCATCAGAATTTGGAAGGGAACACTGTTATTCGTCACTTTAACAGAATCATCTAGCTCTGATACCACTTCCCTGGAAGGAAATATTTGGAGGTGATGAAGACTGTGTTTAAAAATATTTAGATTTTTATTCTAAGGAGGTGGAAGATGATTCTAGAAAATTTTTAGAACTTGGGTTAATATTTTGGGTTAGGCTCAATAACTAATTCTGCAGGACATTGATAATATACTCTTTCCCCGTAATGACGAAGAATGTGTTCTGCTGGCTACAATAACAGAACAAGAGGAGGAGTATACTCATGATATTGTTCTCGATAGTTGGAAGCAACGTCATCATGCTGGACTTACCGTTAATTTTGGGGCTATGTACAATGATGATACACAAGCACAATTGGGGGATGTAACTATGGCTCCAGCCCAAAAAGAAGGGCCATCAAACCTGAGCAGTAGTGAGTTGGTTGAGCTTGTGAAGTCGCAGGGAAATGAGATTGAGAGAATGAAAGAAAGGTTGTCGGCATTGGAATATGTGAAATAAGTGTATAAATAAGTAGTTTTTCTTTGCTATTGTGTAATTTTTGGTATAAAGTTTAATTTGTTGTCCAATTACAGGCTCGTGAGGATGATACCACAAGTGAGGATGTTGCAGGTGATGATGTTGCAGCTGAGGATGATGTTGAAGTTGAGGATGACGTTGAAGTTGAGGATGATGATGTTGTAGGCGTACCATCGACCGAAATTGGTAGACGTAAACGAGATTTGGTGGTGTACAACCCTAGTCTGACAGTGACTCTGGCAAAGGCACGAAAGATTTGAAGACTTTAGTTTGGTTTGTGTATTTATTAAGACTTATTGAAAACTTATTATGGTTTGCGTTAGACGTATTTAAGTACCACACTATGTGTTTGAAAACTTATTATGGTTAACCAGTCTAACAGTATTTAGAGTCTTACAACATTTATAATGGGATGTTGTCAAGTTATTATCATAGTTGTTGCCGAAGATCAGATCTTGTCCTTTATCATTGGAATTCTCAAGATCATATCTTGTTTCATGCATTACCAATGTTCCCAACCTGAAACAAGATCTGATCTTGAGAATTCCAGTGATAAAGGACAAGATCTGATCATTTCACGGGTTTCTTCGTCGGATTCGGTGTTGTCCGTGTCGTCCTCCTCTGTCCAAGACACCATGAATCTAGTAAACCTGGGCGAGTATGACAAGGTTTACAGATCTGAGAAATTTTGGAAAAACTAATCACTCATGAATATATATCAAATAAATAATCCAAACCTAAATTCCAAACCTAAACAAAACTACAATGCGAATAGAGCCAGAGCGAAAAAGAGGGTAGAAGTGCGGCAGAAAAAAAGTGAGGAGGACAGAAAAATCTCTTTTTGTTTAGCGCGTGACATTTGTGTCGCATAGTTAGACGAGTTTAACCAGTACCACTTACATTATTTAGTCTTACAACATTTATAAGTTGATTATTGCTAACAAAAGTTGATTCTTAGCCTTAATATTTTATAAAACATTATCAATTCTTAAACTACGCATTAGGAAGATCATTCATAATATCTTCTCCACAAACCTACAAAGAAAGGACCATATGCCTAAACAAACTTAGATTATTGGAAACAAACTTACAAATGACCCAAATACTTTTCGACCTTCTCCACAAGGTTAGCAATCATTGCCTTATGCTCTGCCACCTTAATCTTCAGTATTGCCACCTCTACCCTTTGCTTAGCCAGAACATCACCCATCGAAAACGTCTTCTTCTGCAGCTCCTCGATACTATATTTCAGGTCTTGAAATGTCTCATCTGCTTAGGTCTTGAAATGTATCATCTGCTTTTTGTTTGGCGCGCGTAACAAAAAACTCATCTGCTTTTTCGTTTGGCGCGCAACAACAAAAATTCATATGCTTTTTTATATCACATAATCTTACGACTAGAAAGTAGGTTTACAAATATTTCAAATAGTTATACTTTTGATGATTTCACATTAAAATTAGTATTACATATCTTTACAAAATTTATTTTTAGTTTTACAGATGATTAACGAAAATTACCTAATGATTCTACGTCATTTATCTATTAGAATTTTATAATCATAATTATATGTAATTATGAATACCAAAGTGATTACTATTTTAGAAAATCACACTAAAAATATAAGGTATATGGTGGACTATTATATTTAAGACTAGAAATGTAGTTTTTAATTTCATTCTTAAACAATATATACATTCATCAATAATAATATAAAACATGTATAACTTGATTCCAATTTGCAATGTATACAAACGTAATTTTTAATTTCATTCTTAAACAATATATACATTTATAAATAATAATATAAAACATGTATACCCTGAACTGAATCATTATCACCAACAAAATAGACTTGATCCCAACTTCTCCTTGTATAACTTGATCCCAACTTATCCTTCTGTTAAGACCCTCATTCTATGTGTAGGAACAACATAGGTTAAAGTAAAGCAGTAGTACTAGTTAGACTATAAATGTAGTTTTTAATTTCATTCTTAAACAATATATACATTCATCAATAATAATATAAAACATGTTTTACAAAATATACACATGTATTTTAAAACAATGTTAATTTTTTTTGTTAATAAACACATTTAGATAATATACACATACATATTATCTTTTTGAACTAAGTTAATTTTTTGCTAAAATGCCACAAAAAAGGGAATTAAGTTTGAGAGGTACATAAGGCCCACGATGTGGGAAAATCAAATAAAGACACAGTTAATCAGACACAGTTTGACGAGTTTGGCAAGGTTTACAGATGCAAACTTTTACAAAAACAAATCAATCACGCGATATCCTCATCTCCATCAAGATATCTGTATATCGACGAGTTATACCTTTGTCTCGGTCTCCTTTTGTTTGACGATCGTGGACGTTTTTCGCCGACCGATGGCATCCTTTTCACTTTCCTTCTTCCCTTTTTAATTATCCGGTCTGGAGGTATGCTTTGATTGGTTTTGATACAATCTGGGACATCCCATTGCGACATATCCGGCACCAACAAAATAGACATGTGATACACAAGTGCCCACAACTCGGACCAATAATACTTAGAACATAGCTCATGGATTTAAATATTACGCGGTCGAGGTTCGATCTGATGGTACTCTACGAATGCAGCTATTGTGCGGAGACACGGGTACTTCTCGATATCGACTGCTCTGCAGCTGTAGCTCTTTGATTTCAAGCAAACAAAATATATCTTCCCATCCCATCACTACCAACGACACTAAATTCAAAGGTGTTTATTGCCATCACAATCAACCTCTCGACAGCAGCCCATGAATCATGCATTAGGTTCTCCACATAAGGCACCATTTTGTTTTCGATCGAACCTTTCTTTGTCTCCGTCCGGCGATCACTAAACCACTTCGAAAATATTTTTAGGATTGTATCAAGCATGGATATTAGAGAGTATTTTCTTGCATCGTTAAACACATTATTCATAGATTCCACATTGTTGCTTGTGTCGATATTGTACCTTCTCCCGGAAAACATACCTTTCCCATTTTTCCTTCACAGTACTATCCTCCAAATATTTGGCTGTAGACGGGAATCTCCTCTCGAACAAACTAAATTCACGGTTGAAATCGGCAACTATGTATTTTTCTACTACACTCCATGAATTTCCAGCCAACTATAGCTTTGTCGGTATTAGAGGTATGGGCTCTCAAATTTTGTGACATATGCCATATGTAGTATCCGTGATGGGCCTCAGGATACACATTAGCTATGGCGCCGATGAGCCTAGCATTCGTGTCACTGACAAAAACCAATACAGAAGAATCTAGTATAACTGTCTTCAAAGTCTGAAAAAACCATGTCCAACTAGCATCGTTCTCTCCATCAAGTACACTATACACAATTGGAAAATGATGCTGATTAGGATCTTGAGCCATTGCAAAAAATAATACGCCCCCATATCCGTTTTTAAGGAATGTTTCATCTACAACAATCACTTGCCTCATCACCCTAAACCCCTTTATACTAACTCCCAAAGCTATGAAAAGGTACTTGAACTTCCCATTCTCATCTACTTCCACATGTGTTACTGTACCCCGCATTTACCTTCTGCAACTCGTACAAATAGGAATAGATCATCTTGTAGCTTTCTTCCGGAGTGCCACACAACTTACTAATTGCAAGTTTTCTCCGTCTCCTTGCGGTGAAATAAGATATACTAACGCCAAGTTTTGTCTTCACAAGACCCATGATGACATTAGGAGTTGGAGTGTTCATTTGTCCAAGAAAATCCTCTTCCAAAAAACTTGCAACTATTTCTGGTGCCTTTTCGTGTGACTACTCTCGCTATGAGTAGCCCGAGAGCATGTATGCATCTTTGTGTACTTTCTAACCCTGAAAATATCTATATTTCTAATCTTTGATGCTCGTACACCCCATTGACAACCTTCTTTCTTACATTTAATCACCAACCGTCCGAGTTCGGATCTTTTAACTTCATAACAAAAGCTGTTGACAAATGATCCTCTATCCAAAACTTTTTGCAATGTCTTCTTATTTTTAAATTCTTGATGCAAACTCAGACCCAAACCGTCTTCCTATTCCTCTATGAACTGACTACTTTGTACAACTGGTGGAAGTTCTACATAGACATCTCCAACATCCGATCTCTCAATACCACTATCCACACTTCCAGCTTGTAGTTCATTTTCACACTCTCGCATTTCCGGAGAATACACAGTTTTAGCAGTTGCTCCTACCTCACCATCATTACAACCAACAGAGCTTTTGACTGCTCTCGACACTTGTCTCAAATTTCTTTCTTCGGGCTCTTCCGATCTAGTTTTGACACCCACAAGAAGTTTTACCGTACTGCGGCTTCGTTCATCATTGTACGCTAGAAAACCACCCAAATCCACATCATCGCAGATAATCACTTCTTCCTCATATTCGACTGTAGGTGGGTAGAAACTTAATTGCAATCTAACCTTATTGGAATCTAAATCAAGTCTCTCTCATATATATAATCTTCCATCACCGACAAAGTGATATCATCTACTGCGTGCTTCATCAATAGACAACTAACGCGATTATTAAATTTAAACCATATCACGACTTTGTCAATCATTATGTCCTGCAAAAACAGACACAAAATTGATTTAGTTATGTAATACTATTGGAGTTTTACCAGTTTAACTTTAGCAAAATCAACTCATCTCAACTCAGATTGGATCCCCTAGGCAGTTAAAATCTACAAGTCACTACGTTTCGAGCCAGATCTACAAGTCACTACGTTTCGAGCCATATCTACAAGTCACTATGTTTCATGCTCAAATACCATTTTACCAATACAACTTTTTTAGACCAAAGAAGAGATGCAGAACAGGAAATAAGTTGCAGGGAATGAGATAAACCTAGAATTAAGCTATGACGGCGTTCTTGCAAAAACGTACACAAACAATGCGAGTAACGTAAAACTGAGTAATTTTTACTCGTTAGACTAAATTGATATCAACTCATCTCACTCAGATTGGATCGTTGCCAGTTATAATCAACAACTCACTATGTTTAAGCCTATACATTTCAATTGTTACCTAATTCAAGTCATATTTGAGCCACATTCTACCAAATAAGCTTCGCATTGATATTCCAATTTCAAGCTCAAAAACAATGATTAAAAGATACCTTCTTAAGTCTAATTAGGAGATGCAAATCAAGAAGAAAGCTGCAGACAAGGACATACGGCGGTGGTGGTGGGATGTGTGACGGAGGAGCTCCTCGGAAAAGCTCTCGACGACGATTTTCGTTTATGAAAGGAGCGAGATTGCGAGGAATGAGCGCGTAGAGAAGAGAGAGAAGAGTTTAACATTTTCTTTTTTTATTTAAATTATGTAATTCAATAAAAAAAAATGTATTTTGGGCATAAATATGGCCTAGAAGATTATATTTCTCTCATTTTGACGGATAGGGATCTTTGCCCCTTTGTCCCAAGCAGCATTGGTTGATATGTTAACTCTAACAGGGAAAAGGGAAATTGCAGGGTTTGGAATGGAGGGGAGGGGTTCTCGCTTTGCCAAACTTAGACTCTTGGGCTTCTTGCCATTCTCTAGCTCCCAAGATAGCATTTGCTAGAGTTTGTTCCTGAGTTGGTAACGATGAATGTAAAACATCTCTTGTTTCTTGTTTGCCAGATTGACCATGGAATCCATGGAAACTAGGGTTGTTGCATGGAGCCCTGTTGGAGGTAAAGTTGGTAAGATATTCCCTACTTTGATTAGCTCCTAAAGGTTATGGAGTAGCTCTGGATTTAACTGACTCTTCATGGGAGCTTCTCGCCATAATTTTTGCACAAACTCGCAGTGAATAAATAGATACTCGATGGATTCCAGATGATTGCAGTACTTGCAAGCTCCTTGTTCTGAGATTCCTAAGGCTTGTAGTCTCTCTTGTTGGTAACGCATTGTTGAGAGCTTTCCAGATAAAGGTTTTAATCTTAAGAGATCCTTTAGGGTTCCAAACTTCCTTGTTCCAGTTCAAATGAGGCGAGCGCTTTGTAGAAAATGTTGGCGGTATGTTCTCCAATTTCTTACTGTGATAACCAGATTTTGCTAAGTAAGTTCCACTCGTGGTTAAGCCAGCAGAATTTGTATTTAGCTTCATACTTACTTGGCTTGATTCTAAGAATTACATCTTCTAAATTTGGTAAAAAATCCCTGTTTTTGTTACGATCCCATTCACTAAAGTTGAGTAGAAGGAGTTCACTAACCAGCATATTCTCTTGGTTTTCTTTTTTAGGGCCGAAAGGGACAATTGGTAATTGAGTCGAGAGCCATGGATCTTTCCAAACGCGTCTAGAGGATCCATCTCCAGTAACTTTACCAAGGTTTTTCTTTAGCACCTCTTTACCAATGAAAATTCCTTTTCACCCGTGAGATGAGTTTTGAGGCAGAGAGAACTCTACGAAAGGTGAAATAGGAGAGTATTTGCCAGTCAGAACCTTAGCCAAAAGACAATCGGGTTTAGAAAGGATTTTCCAACTCAGATTTGCAAGGAGGGGGTCATTAAAGGATTCGATCTCCCTGGATCCTAAACCACCTGACTGCTTGCTTTTTGTCATTTTCTTCCAACAAATTCAACTCATTTTCCTTTGATCTGGTTTTGTATCCCACCAAAACCTGATGAAGAGTGATTGCATTTCTTGCATAAGCTGACAGGAATTTTGAAGTGGGATAGAGTATACGTCGGAATGGAAGATAGAACCGATTGTAGCATTATGGTTTTCCCTGCAGAAGACAGGAACTTTGATGACCAAACCATTTTGTTTGTTGATGGTTTGACCTGAGACAGATTCATAATTCTTTAATATTTTCAGCAGTTTTGAGGAGCTTGTGACATCTGTTTTTCAGAAAACATGTGTCATCGGCGAACTGGATGTGATTCGATCTGGGGCTTTGCTTTGCTACTCTGAAGCCTTTTAGTGATCCTTTCTATTAGGCTTATTCACACAGTCCATAGAGGACAATACTACACAGAATAAACAGGTAGGGAAAAATCGGGTCGCCTTGGCAGATTCCTCTATGAGGTTTCACTTTGCTTTTCTATGTTCCATTTTTTAGAAAGGAATACGTAAGTGTACTTATGCATTGCATTATCCAGCCTCTCCAAATATGGTGAAGTCCTAGCTTTTCCATTACCTAGTTTTAAGAACTCCCATTCTACTTTGTCATAGGCTTTGGACATATATGTCTTCATCGACATAGTTGTATTAACCCTTGCTTTCGATGTTTTTCAGGTAATGGAGCATCTCATGAGTAACCAGCACGTTATCACAGATAGAACAATCCGGGATGAAGACTGATTGACTCTTTGGGATAATCAACTCGAGGCAGGGATTGAGACTCTTAGATAGAATCTTTGAAAAGATCTTGTAATACACATTGCACAGGGCAATAGGTCTGTAATCGGCTTCTGTCTTCGGATTTTGTTTCTTCGGTATTAGTCTGATATGAGTTTTGTTTATGTTTGCAGGGAGCACTCGTGACTCGAAGACGCTCTGGATTTCTTTTACTAGAGCTGGCCCCATGATCTGTCAGTTTGATTGAAAGAAACCAGCTGCAAAACCGTCAGTACCAGGAGCTTTGCACGGATGAGTACCAAAAAGAGCCTCTTTGATTTCTGAATTGGTTGGCTTTGCAATTAGCTTTTCATTCATACTTTTTGTGATTCTTGGTTGCAGGGCTTTTTCCACTATATTGAAATCTCCATCTCCCTGTGATTGGTACAGTTCATTGGAATACACTTCAAGGACCCTTGTGATCTCGTGTTCCTTGCTGAAGCTATGTTTACGTTATCTTCTATGATACTAAGCCCACGAGGATCTCTCTTTTTCTTTGTTACAGCATGAAAATAATCGGAGTTTTCTCTACTAGTTGCAACCATTGTAATCTGCTCCTCTATTTCCAGAAACTTTCTTCCAATCTGTAAGCCTCTTTCAACTCATTGTTTAGGATTTGAATGTATGCCCCTCTGTTTTGTGGATTAGCCATCAACGAGTCTAGTTCTATCTTTTTTGCTTCCACCTCTTTCTGATTTAGATCCCTCTTCTCTTTTTCTTTAGCGGATGATGTTGTTTCTACATTTGGAGACTTTAGTACTTATAAGTAGATTCCTGCTATATTCTCAATTTGGTGAATCAAGATCTCTTCACTATTTTCCAAATCTCTATCAAATTTGAAGAGGCTTTTCCTTTTTTCTTTTTTATGGGGTAGGTGGGCTAAGATTTATCTCCACAATATTATTTTAAATTTTTTTAAAAAAAATTATTGGATAGACAAAACTAATAGACGCCGAGGACAGGTGGCCCAGTGGTGTAGTCACTTTACAAATCCTCAAGACATCAGGGATCGAACCCCTTACCTGCAATAGTAGGAGAAGATTTAAAAGCCAGTAGGTTAGTTGAAAAAAAAAAAAAAACTAATAGACAATTTCATATTCAACTCTCTTAAATAATTTATACAATGATTTCTCTCATTTATCCCTTCAAAATAAAATATTATTAAGGGTGATTTGGGTTTAAATGGTAAAACATATGCTATTCAAACATAACCATATTTTTTAGAAAATATTAAAGACGCAATTAATATTAAAAAAAACTAAAAAATTGAAAGGATTTCTCAAATTGAAAAACACATAAATCTAAATTTTATAGTTTAATCAGAGTTTTAATTAATATTATCAAAAATTATATGGAATTGTCTAAAATCATCTAAAATCACTTAAATCTCATTAATTCAAAATCATTGAAATTGTTTCAATACAACTCTTAAAATAATGGAAATTTTTGTTCTAATGGCTAATTGTCGTTTAAAAAGAATATTTTTAGGATATTATATGTTTCTTTATATTTTACTTTCCAAAACATCAATCTCTCATTTGTTATTTGCAGATGATAGCTTATATTTTTGCAAGATTACGGCAGAGGAGGCCGGTCAAGTCTTGATTATCTTAAAGGAGTATGAGATGATATCAGGTCAACAAATAAATTTTGAGAAGTCATCTATACAATTTGGAAAGTTAATTCTTGAGTCTGTTAAAGCGGAGATCCAACAGGATATGGGAATTCATAAGCTAGGTGGGATGGGTAAGTACCTCGGTATCCCGGAAAATTTAGGGCGTGCTAAAACGAGAGTGTTTACTTATGTGCGCGATAAGTTGCAAGCTCGGATTGGTAACTGGTCCGCAAAGTTTTTGTCTAAAGCGGGTAAAGAGGTTTTAATTAAGTCTGTTCTGACAGCATTACCTACATATGTGATGACCTGTTATAATCTACCTAGGGGGGTCATTCAGAGGTTGACCTCAGCAATAGAAAATTTCTAGTCGGCGCCTTTGGGGTCTTCAGGGGGGATACATTGGCGGAAGTGGAGTGAATTATGCAAACCAAAGTTAGACGGAGGTTTGGGTTTCCGGAATTTGGAGGTTTTCAATACAGCTATGTTGGGGAAACAGCTCTGGCGTCTTCTAGATTACCCTGAATCCCTACTGGCTAGAGTATTTAAAGGATGATATTATAGAGATCGATGTTTATTGGAGGCTCCAATGAGAGCATTACCATCGTATGGTTGACGTAGTCTCATTTCAGCCAAAAGTCTAGTTTTGAAGGGGGGTGTACGGAAAATTGGGGATGGGAAATCGATACAAGTGTGGAAGGACCCATGGATACCAGATCTGGTTCCCCGGCCTGCTGCTGAGTCGTATTTGGTTTTGTTTCCTGAGTTGACACTGGATCAATTCATGGATCAGGATGCGGGAAAATGGAAAGAGATAATAGTTCATCAATATTTTAACCATGCAAATGTCAAATTGATTCTCGGTATCCCTGTTCCAAGGAGGAGGAGGCCAGATACGTGGGGTTGGCATTTCACGCCTACAGGACGGTATTTGGTTAAATCCGGCTATCACGTGGCTGAACGTATGACTTGCTTAGGACATAATCAACTGGGACCAACTTTTGAGGCTTTGTATAAATTTATCTGGGCTCTAAATTGTTCAAACAAGATTAAACATTTTCTCTAGCAAATTTTGTGAGGGTGTATGGCAGTCAATGAAAACATGGCACGAAGAGGGATTTCGGGTGATACTCATTGTTTGCGTTGTAATGGGAATCAGGAGTCGATCAATCATGTCATGTCCCTTTGCCCACCGGCACTCCAAGTATGGGCAATATCGAGCATACCATCGACACCTAGTATTTTTCCTGGCAGTTCGGTCTGGTATAATCTACATTATCTATTTGAGCAACAACAAGGACATGGTGATACACATATATTTCCCTAGGTATTATGACATATTTGGAAAGCGAAAAATTCGTATTGTTTCTCCTATAGAGATATAGACCCTCCGGAAATTCTAGGCAAAGCAGTAGCAGACAACTCAGAATGGATAGGGGCGCATTTTAGTAATTCGTACCGTAGACTTCCTACCAGAGATCAATCTTTTCTTAGGAATTCTCGTTTAGCTTTCCCCACCACAGCCAATTTGCATTTCACAGGCTATAAGTGCTATGTGGATGATCCTGGAAGGATACTGACTAGTACTCTGGACTAGGTTGGTATTGCTTCGCAGATTTCGTGGGCGGGGAGAGTATGGGGGCCAAAGGAATCGCTAAAAGTCTTTCGGCCACTCACGCGGAGTTAGAAGATGTGTTATGGGTGATGGAGTCTCTATTGGCTATACACATTACGGAAGTGGAAATCGCAACTGATTGTGAGACAGTGGTACGTGTCTTGGACGCACCGGGAGACTGGCCAGCTTTCTTACCGTACCAGGAGGAGTACATGCGGCTGCAGAACTTTTTCCAGGACTTCTTTTTGACAGTTATCCCATGATCGTTGAACCATAAGGCGGATTCTTTAGCACGGAGGGCCAGAAAGTTCATTCATGATCGATGACACTTCTTTTCATAGTTTCTATTTGTTATGTATTATGTCGTTGTCAAAAAAAACACCTTTGAACTTTTTATTTGTATAAATACAAATTTTTAAAGTTAAAGATTAAAATGTAAGAAACGAAAAGAAATCCAACATAAAAATAAAATAGTGGTATGTTTATAATATAGAGAAATTCAGCTGAAAAAGTGGCCCAAGAAAACCCAATCCATTATCCATGGCGTGAAGACACATGTAGCTGTCGCAAAAAAAAAAAAAGAAAAAAAATTGTAAGTAAGTAATAGGTGATGATCTAAATAACACATCTTGTGCTGCCGTCAATGCAAAATTACCGTCTTTTAGGAAACAAAACAGACGGCGGGCCCACCGCCGATAGAATCTCGGTTAGCCGACGCGGCCACTCTTCTCTTTCCTTGTCTCCTCCTCTCCACGTGTCGCGTTGACCACGTGGCACTTTGCATTTAAGATAACTTTTTATTTTTTATTTTATATAAATACCCGAGTGCATTGTGGGGCCATGTTTGTTTTTGTTTTCTTGGCTGAAGGCGGCTATATAGCTTCTTATTTTTAAATATATTTCAGAAAAAATAAAAGTAGTCAAACTCAAAGTTGAATTTACAGCTGAGTCGAAGAAGTCACTCATAACGATCCTCGTCGGCACGTATCTGACGTTGTGTTTCACGCGCCTATATCCAAACGCGGTAGCGAAAAGCTTTTAGATTAACCACATACTTAGGTTGAGTTCTGATATGAGATTACATTCTTAATTAATTCCCAAATTAAATCAGCATTTATGGGATTACATTGTGTGGGCAAACAGCAAACTCCACGCATGTTCATTAAATGCGTCGTATATTGTCTTCATTTCTCCCGATACTTCCTACACTTATATACCCCTTGTATAAATTATTACATCATTAAGTTAATAATTTAAAAAAAAAAACATGCTAAACCAGGAAATCTGTAATCCATCGGTTTTGATTTTAAATTAATAAAAATTAAAATGGGACAAAATAAAATAAAATGAAAAACGTTTGGTGATAATAAAAAAACGAAAGGTTGATAGAAAAACAAGAGTTGTCGATGAAGGAAACATGGACATGTGGCGTGAGATAAGTGGAGAGAAAAAAGGAAAGCAGGAAAACCGGTGATGTTTTGAGAGCGAAGCCGCTAATACAAATGGAGGGTTTGACTGTTCACAACAAAGCGCCCCAAAAGGAGCGTTGCTTTTACTCTCTCTCCTTCTATATATATTTTAACACATCTCTTTTCTTCCTCTTCAATATCATCACACCACTCTCTCTCTCTCTTTCTTCGATATGGCCAAGATTGGTTTGAAACCCGACCCGGCTTCTACTGCTCCTAAACCGACTCA
The DNA here is from genome assembly GCA_023374145.1 of Lepidium sativum. Classification (NCBI taxonomy): domain Eukaryota; kingdom Viridiplantae; phylum Streptophyta; class Magnoliopsida; order Brassicales; family Brassicaceae; genus Lepidium; species Lepidium sativum. Next base: position 22,755 of record JAKUCM010004349.1, on the reverse strand, counting down.
TAATAATGCCAAGGAGATTCGTTACCGAGGCGTTAGGAAGCGTCCTTGGGGTCGTTACGCCGCTGAGATTCGAGATCCGGGTAAGAAAACCCGTGTTTGGCTTGGTACTTTCGATACGGCTGAGGAGGCGGCGCGTGCTTATGATGCGGCCGCGCGTGATTTCCGTGGAGCTAAAGCTAAGACCAATTTCCCCACTTTTCTCGAGCTGAATGATCAGAAGGTGCCTACGAGTTTTGCGCGTAGCCCTAGCCAGAGCAGCACGCTCGACTGCGCTTCTCCTCCAACGGCGGTTGCGGCTGGGAATGTTCCGCCTCAACTCGAGCTTAGCTTAGGTAGTGGAGGCGCGTGTTACCAGATCCCGATGGCGCGTCCCGTGTTCTTTTTAGACTTGATGGGAATCGGAAACGGAGGCCGTGCTCAGCCTCTTCCGGTCTCGTCGGCATTTAGATCAACGGTGGTGCATGCTACAACAAAGACGGCTTGCGGAGCCCAAAGCGACTCTGATTCATCTTCCGTCGTTGATTTCGAAGGTGGAATGGACAAGAGATCTCCACCGTTAGATTTAGATCTGAACTATCCTCCTCCGTCGGAACACCGTTGATTTCGAAGGTGACGGTGTCGTTTCAATTCGAAGCCGCATGCGTTTCCGTTTTTCTTTTTTTTTGGAGCTGAGAGAATTCATCTTCTCCCTAGTTTTTCTTTCTCTCTATCTCTCACTCTAAATTTATTATCAGTTTTTAGAAGGAAAAAAATTAAAATCTGAGAGAGAAAAATATAATTTTAGCTGACATGGATCGTTATGTACATATTTTTACATAACCTGAGATCTAAACTTTTGTTGTGTGGTTTTCTTTCTTTCTTTTTGCGACTTGGTTTCACCTTGTTGTTCCTTTTTTTTCTTATGATTGTTCTTCCAAATTTTCAATTAAATAATTTGGTAATCTTCAGAATTATGTTCTCCAATCTAACTTCATTATTACTAATTGTGAATTGTGTACTTATCCAGCGGTATCTTCCTCAATTTGGCTAAATCAGACAAACTAATTAAAAGCATAAAATAATTGTAAATTATGAGAAAACTAAAATTAAATATTAACAAAGGTGGTTGAGCTTTTTAAGACCACTCCCAACAATAAGAACCCTAAAGAGTTCTTAACTAACTTTTTTAATATAAATTATGATTTTACAAAAGCTAAAAACCTTTATTCCAAGTTTTAATTTTTTTCTCTTTTAATGGTAGAATCACATTAGGAGTTCTTATATAACCTTATCAAACAAACCTTCAACTTAGACATCTTATTCCAATGAAATGTCCTTCAAAACGTTCAGGACAATGGGAACTGCAATTTTTATTTGTATAATCAAGGCTATGGGACATTCAATGTGTTATAATTATGCATTAAGAAAGAAAATTACTATAGTTCCAAGCACCATTATGACAGAAGTTTACATATATCTTCAATTCATACTTTTAGAGAGCCCATGTAAATTAGACGTAGAACTGGAGGGTGAATGAGAGCATCGTGCAGCATCGAGTGACTGGTCATCCAGAGACATACGGCGGTCGAGAATATGTTGGTCATCACAAGAACTTGTAGTCTTCTAATACCTCACAAAGAATTGAAAACATGTCTCGTGAGTTTTGTAATCCAATAAGTGGTATGTCCCAAATCTCGTGAAAACTTTTGTAATCTGATAAACATCAGCAATGCCGTGTAATAATGAAAAGGCAAATGAGCTTCAACGGAGAAGGTACCTGTTAGGTAACCATTATTTGAATACTTTAGATATTCATACTCCTTTGCAAGACCATAAAGAGCAGCCACAAGTACAACTACATTGTCAATCATACAATCCTTGTAAAGGTGGGTCTATGTCTATCAATAACGTTTCTAAGACCATAATCCATTGCTATAGCGTCAAATCTACAGTCATCAAAAGGCAAATCCAGAGCATCACCTTCAATCCAGCTACATAACACATTGAGAGCGTCTTAGTTTTGAGTCTTTCCCAAGAAATGTTAGGCAATAACAACAAGCATGAATTTTACCAGTGCTCATTGTATACATCTGTAACAAGGCCTTGCTCGAAGATTTTGTCTAGATGATGCAACAGCCAATTGTTCAGAAGAATAATCCAAACCATTACCTATATCAAGTGTTTTTCAAACATGATTTCACACTTAAGCAACGACATTTTTACGAAGACAAAACTAGATTATAGCAACAAACCTTGCATGTTGAACCAACTTTCTCAAACAAGATAAAGGCCAAATCACCACTTCCACAACACAAATCAAGAATGTAATCTCCTGTTTTCGCTCTAATTTTCAAAATTGAAGACCAAAAATATCAGGAAAAAGAGAAAGAGAAAGAGAAGAACTTGAGAAGCTTACACTGAAGCTTACATTGAGAGCACTCGTTGCTCTCCTCCTCCATCTTGGCAAGCACATAGCTAACGATACGACCATTGTAGTCCTTAGCGACGTAGACGACGTTCATCGCCATCGGAGACGACGGTGATTCTTTCGGCCTTCGGGATGAAGAACCTGGGCCGAATCGCCGGCGATTTAGCGTTGAATCGCCATCGCCCCCAAATTTTGGCGAAACAGCAAGAAACAAGCCGACCTCACTTTTTTTTGCCACAAATTCAAGACTAATCAGAAACCGACACATCATCAATTCTTAAAGTTTCTAAAAACTCTTTAATAAGAACCGATTCTTCTGATTAAAATGTATTTTTGATTTAAATAAATCATATTCATTGTTAAGAACTCCAATTAGAGACTCAGTTGGAGCTGCTCTAACAATGGTCCAAGTTTCCAGCAGATGCCGCGGGCGTGGGTGGGTCCCATTATTTTATCTTAAGGAGGCGTATGTTAAAAAAATTGAGTGATTACGTCAGCTAATAGGGTCCATTTTTAGGTACGGACACACTCATTTTCTCATGTCCCTCTAGAGAAACTTCGAATTGCGGATGATTTTTAACACTCTTTTATGTTCTGTCGGAGAGAACCTTTACATTCATAAATTCTTCTTTTTTAATAAGTTAGGAAATAGATTCAAACATAATTTTCCCTTACCGACAAATCAGTAAAAGTGAAAGTAGAACGAATGTAGTTATTTAGTGAATTTAATTAGCGAAAAAGAATGATGGGTGCAATGTGTATGGAAAATGTAAATAGTGAATAGAGATGCAATAATTGAGGGTTTAAAAAAGGAAAAACGACGACGTATAAGGAAAGAGGAGAAAGCGGCTTCATAATGAGAGGCAGAGAAGAGAGGTTTGATTGGATTCTTGTCTCCAAGTCGGCAATCATAAAGAGTCAATAACTATATCTTCGTGATTTGCGTGTTAATCCAACGGCTGCCTTTCTATTCTCTCCACGTGGCAAAATCTTACATTTTCATATTTTTCTTATTTAATTAAAGCACGAGGCGGACCGACGGCCAAACACCGCGAGTGGTCCTTCTCAGCAGAGACCGAATCACACACGGTGGTGCCCACTTTTCTTCTCTCTTTTTCTCTTTTAATTATTTTTATATTTATATATTTATGAAAACAGTACTTCCTAGCATTATTTCAAAGTCGTTGTCTTCTCATAAAGTTTTCATAGCCAGCAAAATTTATATATATATATTCTCATAAAGTTGTATAAAGTTTGAAAATTAACAAATAAGAATAAATGTATATTTTATGGTCACTTAATTCTGTTCCATTGTATTTTTCTTTGTATAACACTACTAAGTAACTGACTCTTCACTTACGTTTAAGAATGATAGCAAATGTATAATTGAAGCGGTTAAGATCCCGGTTGGATGTGATAAACCGGGATGAGGAAGAGAGAAATGAAAAGAAAAAGGAAAGAAGAGAGAAGATGAGGAAGAGGCGCGTGTGAAAGGGGCATGGGATGTAAGTTCCGTGTTGACGAGGTTTATGTCGGGATTCTTGGTTGTCTTCACGTGCATCTCCACCGTCCGATAAAGTTTGATTCTCACTGTCTTCCTTTTCTTTATATTTCTTTACGTGAAGGACTCCGTAATTTGTGGTTTTCTCATTTTGGCCCCTCATCTCATCATCTTGTTCCCTTCCCCCAGTATTTACTAATACCATAAACCGATTTATTTTCTATAAATAACAAATGTGATTATTTTTTCAGTTTGTTGATTAAAAAAACGAAAGTTGCAATAAATATAAAAAGTAAGAAAATGGAAAGGCACACACATGGATGATGGGAAATAACGCATAAAGAATAAAGAATTTAATAAGATTACAGAGGTTAGTTGCAGATATGGATATCAAGATCACAAATCATTATTAAATAAATAAAAAATGATATATTACGTTAAAATGGGAGTGGGGAATAATTGAATTAGTAATGTAGAAAGACACGTGTGAATCAAGTTTAGCTGCGGCGGCCGCTAAATTGTTGATAGGACCCACACGCTTCAATAAAGATCATCCCGAATCTCAATCCAAACCAACCAGATTTTTCCCTCTCTTTTCTTCCAAGTAGGTCCATTTATATTTTTGCTTATTTGAGTTCAAAGCCCCTTTATTTATAAATCTCACAAAAGTATCTCAATCATCTTTTTTTATATGAAAGAAACACTTCATTAAAAGCTCACAGGAAATTCATTACTCATCCAACTAGCACCGTTTCCAAATTAGTTTCCAAAGTAACATCAACATCTGCGTTCCATTAATTTGAGATACGTCTTTTATTGGCCAATTTGTTTTAATTTTTAAATTTCAATACTAGAGAACAGCCTTAAAAGAAATTCAGTTATATGTTCTAAATATGTTAATGTTGGAGGAATTGTTATACCCAGATTCAAAATAGAAACCGTGAGAAGATAGGTGGTTGGAATGAAGAAGAATGAGAAAATGAGGGATGTGTAGTTACTAAATAGTGGAGCCACCAAAGTGGATACATGTTGTTACGAAAAAAGGAGACAGGTGGCGCTGTGAAGTGTGGTAACGTGACAGACAGTGACTATAGAGAGTGGTTTGCGTCGGCTTTGTGTATTATCATTCCCACGTGTGAAGCAGGACCCACTAGTTCTAACTGTTGTGTGGCTCGGCGCGTGTTGCACTTCCCAATTACGTATATTCATTCATACACATTCGTGTCCAAATTAACTTGTAGTCTTTTTATTTGAAAGAATTGTTACTACCAAAACAGTTTTTTTTTACAAAAAAAAAGTCAATAGTGTAATTACGGTTACATCTTTGAAATTAGGCATGGGCATTCGGGTACCAGATCCGATTAGGTCGGGTCTTTCGGGTTTGCTAACATAAAATCCGTTCGGGTATTTTCGCGGGTTCAAGTATTAAATTTTAGATTCAAGTGGGGTTCGGGTATCAAACTTCGATTCGGGTTCAGGTTATCCAAATTTTCAGCTAATTTTTTAATCAAAATATTTTCAAAAAACAGTTTAATAACAACTTATTAAAATATTTAATATTTTAGTTTTATAATGTTATATTGATTATAAATTGATTAGGCTTTTTAAATTTGTAATTATAATTTTAAATATTTGTGTAACTATAAGTATATATATATATATATTTCGAGTATTTTGGGTACCCGTTCGGGTTTCGGGTTTTACCCGATCGGGTTCGGGTATCTGTACTTTCATAATGTAAAACCCGCTCGGGTATTTTATAGATTTTGGTCCGGTTCGGGTTCGAGTATTTCAGATCGGGTTCGGGTTTCAGATATTATGCCCAGGCCTACTTGAAACAAAAACTGTTTTCTTCTTCTTCTCTCGTTAATTTCACAAAAGAAAAAAGAAATCTATACTGTAAACCGTCGTCGTTAACTTCTCTGGTTAATTTCACAAAACAAAAACCGTCGTCGTTAACCTCTCTTTTTCTTCTTCTTCTTTTATCAAAGATAAGTTTCTTCTTTTCTTCTTCCTCTTCTCCTCTTCTTCTTTTTCTTATTTTTCGCGAGGACATTTGGGTTTGTTGTTTACGTAAACATTGGGTTTTTCGATTTCGCGACATTTGAATTTCTCGATTTCGCGATATTTGGGTTTTTGTTCTTCATCTTCTTCTTTTGTGTTTGTCAAGTAGAGTTCTTCCCGGATTTGAGCCAATGTGATATAGTTCGTAACTAGTTGTGAGGGTAAGGGTGAAGTAGAGATATAATTAGTGTAGTAGAGTTAGGGTGAAATGTAGTAGAGAAATTCTTGTCACCGTTTCCTTTACCGTTACTACACTGACCTTTTTCAGGGAAACTCGATGAAACACGAGATCTTTTGGAAATTTTGACACATAGACGCATTACTTCTTTACGAAATTGTTGCACAAACACTTGCAATTGCCTATCGTTACTTACAATTACAGGGGGAGTATCTTGTGGTGGTGAATGAATGACTACATTTGGCATGTAGCTTTGTTTTACCTCATAACAATGTTCATCCAAACCAAAATCAGCATAAACAATCTCCAGAAATTCATCGAGCCTTAAATCTTCGACAATGCCTATGATCCGACACCAGTAGGACTGATCCACCAAAAAAATCTATTGACTTTCATTAAAATTCCAAATCCCACAGACCAAAATGATATGATCCATAGATCCAAACATAAACAGAAAAAGCAAAGGAGCTTCGAAGTAGTAAAGGAGCTTGGAAGAAGAAAAGGAGCTTCAAGAAAACTACAATGGCGTCACTTATGGAGGAATCAGTTAGATGCGCGACAGATAAGCTAATAACTGAGGGGTAAATTCGTAATTTAAGCTCTACTACGAAAGTAGGCTAGGTTTTCAAAATTAACTCTACTACATTGCACTCTGTTAGTGTGGTAGAGTTGATTGAAGCGCAAACATCAACTCTACTACGCTGTAATTCTAACTCTACTAAGCACACTTTAACTCTACTACGCTGAAATTCTAACTCTACTACGTTGCACTCTGTTAGTGTGGTAGAGTTTATTAAAGCACAAACATCAACTCTACTACGCTAGAAATCAAACTCTACTAAACACACTTTTACTCTACTACGCTGGAATTCTAACTCTACTATCCACGATTTTCATTCATGTCAACTCTATTAAACACACTTTAACTCTACTACGCTGGAATTATAACTCTACTATGTTGCACTTTGTTAGTGTGGTAGAGTTGATCGCTTACGTGACAGATTTCATTAATTGCATTTTTGTAATTACTTTTTTTTACTCATTAAAAATGGCAAAATGATATATATAAAACTAAAAAATTATTGTAGTAATTTACAAACATTTACTCTACTTAAATAATTAACACTTACTTTCACTTTAATCTATCAAATCACCTTTTTTTATTTTTACATTTACAATGACGCCATCTACTCCTTTATTTAAACTTGATTAAACATTCATTATCTAGTTAACTTTTTAATCTTGCTCATTTTGATGATCTTTCTTGGATTTATCGTGATGCGTTGTTATTGCTTTTTTTCTTGTCTTCTTTTTGCTGCTTACTTAGGTATACTTTGTTATTTTCATTCCTTGAGAGTGTGTTTGGTGTCTGCTTTATTTTTCTAGCTATGTTGTTGCACGGAGCGTTAAGGAAAATTCGTGATTGAGAGACTTGAAGTTCTTTGGGACGAAGTTAGCTATTTATATCTTGGCTTTAGTTTAACTGTGTAACCGTATATTATATGATAGCTATTCTACCAGTGAATTTAGTACACGTATTATATTATTAAGTGCTTTCGTTGAAAAAGAACTAGTCAAGTTCTTTAACAAGAAAGCATTTCATGAAATAACTAAATAGTATTCGGCAGGAAATACATTTTTGTAATCAACAATATAACAAAAAAAGCCAACCCTTGTTTATACACAACTATGAATAATGTGCTTCCTGTTGGAAACTCTCAAGGATAATTGGAAAACATAGAAAATAAAGAAAGATATATAAAACTGAATTTAGAATTACAATGAGAGAAAAACATTATGCACATAAATACCAAAAATCGATGCATCAATGAGATTTTTAACCAATGATGATTCTATCTCTGTAGTTGTCTCAGCGTCGGAGATTATAGATCACGTGATGACTGGCTTAGCCATCTGCAGACACAAAACCCATTTCAAAGCTTTACAATCATATCTTCTTCAATGAAGTTAAAATTTTAGATGATTCTAGAAACATTTTTCATGCGTCGTCATTATTATCCATCCAACGAACCTTGAGAGTAAGAATCTGCCGAGTGGGCTAACATTTGTGTTGGAACTAAACTCCTTGTTAGCTTGTCTTCTTTTGTTCTCTGCATCGGCGGGTGTGGTCTTGCCGAAAACACGAACCGCCATGTCCTGCACTTCTTTCACCGAAGCTTCTTTTGAACTGTTTTGGATTCAGGATTCATCAGATCAAGTATTAATCCACAATAAGATGACCAAACCTGTGTTTGTGTTTGTGTTCTTCGAAATTTCATGTACCTTCGTAAAAGCTCAATCAGCTGGGCAATAAAAGCTTCACAAGAACCAGGCTTTTCACGTTCCATTTTCACGAGGGATTTCAACACTATACGTCCTATAGACCCTTTTGAGTCGTCACCAAGAGCCTACACCACAGACCAGAATGCATTATTGTTTTGGTATTCATATTTTTAGCTAAGTTTTTTATGTGCCAGTAAAATCATGAGATTGAGATGATACAGTAACATTACCTCTTTAAGGGACGGTACGAGCAATACTGACAATGATGCAGACAACGTTGCCCATACGGAGTCGTCATCTTCTTCATCACTCACTTCTTCTGACCTTGGAAATGCTTCTTGTTTACCCGACTTATCACCAGAATTTCTGCATAAATTATAGCTTCATGTTTGAGATACCCACGGTACATTATTTAACCAGAAGAAGCCAGGATCTACATTCACCTTGAATGGTCAGAATCATCCAACTTATTTTCCCTTCTCCGGTTAACCTTCCCATCATTATTGTTCTTCTCCATTCCACGTCTCTTTCTAGCATTTCCTCTTCTCAAACCTGCGTCAAGTGCTGCCTTTGCCTGAAAGAAAATATATTGAAACAAAAAATCTGATGATATTTTCAGATGCCCAAAAGATATTAACAGCAGATACATGTAGGAATAAAGGCCATAGCTAGTACTACTCAAAGATACACCCTTAGGGATAATAAAATTTTTAAAAGATGAACAAACCTCTGCGAGATTTCCGATGCTATCTTCTGAAGCACTTGAATTTCTCTCTTGAATCCCAAGTTTAGATTTTGGGGTTTGAGGTGATCCAGAGTCATCGTGTCCACGGATAACAACAGTTCCACTAGTTGAAGCATCTTCAATAGATGCATACCTGCCACTAGACTACAAAGCAGAATTGGAATCATTTGCAAGGCTAATTGGAAAATAGACTTTCTGCAGATAATGTTTGCCAGAAATTTTGTACCGCAGAGATTTGTTCACGGTATAAAGAAGATGACTGAGAACTTCTTGGTGTTCTTGTGACAACAGTTCCCGATCCACTGGGCGATGAATGGTCCTGGATTTATAACAACAAAGAACAAACATATCTAACCACTTATATTCGACCCACTTATAGATAGGCCCTACTTAAAGTGGCATTCAAGCTGAAGTTATGCATGAAGATAAGAACCTCGTTGATATAAAGATACAGTGGGGTGCTCGTTAGGTCTTTGTTTCATTTGTCTATGGTGATCAAAGAAAGAAAGGAATAAATGTCGTTTGGGCGAGACTTGGCATAACCTTTGGTGAAATTGAATAATTGACATCTCATCCAATGTTGCTTTGTGGCGAGGTCATATAGAAATTTTAAGAGTGTTAACTTAATCATGAACCATGAAGATTCAAGAAGTTTAAGGAGCAAGACTTAACATATATAGGAGTTATCTAAATATTTTAAGATAAGAGATTTAGGAGCTTATCTAAAATTATTTCCTATTTGTTTTAGATTTAGGAGTTATCTAAGTTAGTCTATAAATACATAAGAGATTGAGTTGTAATTTCTTATGAAGAATAGTGTGAGATTATTCTTAAGAGTTGTAAGATTAAGGTTTAAGTTATTTGCTTAAGATTAATAAAGAAAGAAATCTTTATTATCATGTGTGTTTACAACGACTTGATTTAACAAATTGGTATCAGAGCATTGTTAAATCAAATCAAGAAATTAGGTTGAGAAATCGAAGAGGATATGGGAGAGCTAGACCCGACAACAAAACAGAGAGAGTAGTTCAAGCTCGATTCAATGTCCAATGTTGAACGCCATCAACTACACAGTATGGTCTATGAGAATGAAGCTAACCTTAAAAGTAGACAAGGTTTGGGAGGCTGTCGAAGGAAGCAAATATGAGGAAAATAATGTTTTGGCAAAGGCACTTCTCTTCCAAAGTATACCACAAACTCTTATCTTACAGGTAGGGGATCTCGAAACTTCACAAGAGGTATGGGAAGCAATAAAATCTTGATACTTGGGGGCGGAGAGAACGGGATTACCTTCGAGAACTTCTTCATGCTCTCGAATTTGATGGACAATGGGTAAAATGGATCATGTTTGTTGTTGCTTCAGTAACATACTAGGTCCTTGTAAAAGGTGAAAGCTTTGGGCTCATTAATCCCAAGAGAGGACTGAGACAAGAAGATCTAGTATCTTCGTTTCTCTTTGTCTTCAATACTGAAGGTCTCTCCCATCTCAAGTTCAAGGCAGAAAGGCAAGGACTCCTCAATGGGATTAGCTTCTCTTATCAGAGGCCAATGGTTCACCACATGCTGTTTACGGATGACTCACTCTTCATATGCAGAGTTGATGAAGAGGAATGTCAGTTGTTGAAGAGTATTATAGAAACTTATGGATCAGCGTCATGGTAGATGGTCAATTTTATAAATTCGTCTATCTCTTTTGGTAAGAGTGCGAATGAAGAGTAGAGGGAAGTTATAAATGAAATGTGGGAGATCTCTAATGAGGGAGAAATATGTACTTATTTAGGCATGCCTGAATGTTACTCAGGTTCCAAAGTCAAGCTTTTGAGGTACATTAAGGATAAACTACAAGGGAGAGTGTTTGGTTATTTTGATAAGACATTATCCCAAGGTGGTCAAGAGGCCCTTATCAATTCGGTGGGTTTGGTGATGCCAATATTTTCCATGGGCCACTATCAATTGCCAAAAACTATCCTTGATAAAACTATTTAGCCCAATATAAAATATAAATTAAGCCTATATAGATTTATTTAACCTAATTGATCAATTGTTAAAAAAAAAATTTTTAGTCGTCAAACTTCTTCTTTTCCTATTTTTGTTGGTGATCAATCAACAAATTTAGAACTTAAATTTGAATTTATTAAATTGCACAACTTTGTCAAAGCTAAGAATTGGTTCAATTATAAGAGTTCAAAGAAACAAAAAGAGTATTACAAAGGTATAATTTATTTTAATACTATTTCTGGTTTTCAGTATTTGTTAACTGATGATTTATTCAATTGATAATATTCTATGATTGATTAAATCCGAGTTGCAAGAAGACAAAAGAGTTATGATAATTGTTACTTTCAATATAAGGTGAAAGTGGAGTCATGTGTATAGCCGTAAGAACGAAGAAAAGTTTTTTTAAAATATAAACATTTTGAAGTTGGAGATTTTTTTGACATGGTTTCTGTTCTATTAAATGTGATTGGAGTTTCATGCAAAAGAAAAGATATGATTCGAGAAAGTCATCGCAAAAAAGTTGAAGAAGAGATTGATAGTGGTGAAATTAAGACTGGAACTGGATTGAATCAAGATATTTCACTACAAAGACCTGCAAATACTCGTTGGAATTCACATTACAAGACCTTATTGCGACTTGGTGAGTTATTTTCATCAATCATTGAAGTTATTGAATATATCCAGGATGAAGGCACATACACCACCAAAAGACGGCAAACATATGGTCTTCTCAAATATTTCCACACTTTTGATTTTGTTTTTTATCTACAATTAATGATGATTATTTTGGGACTGACAACTTATCAAAAGCTTTACAAAGACGAGACCAAGATATCCTGAATGCTATTTCATTGGTGGAATCTAGTAAGAGACAGTTGCATAAGCTTAGAAATGATGGATGGGATGATTTTCTTGCTAAAGTTTTGTCTTTCAGTGAGCAAAACAATACGGAAATTCTTAATATGGATGAGGAATTTGTTGATTCGAGAAGACCAAGGAAAAAGACCAACATAACCAACTTGCATCATTACAAGGTGGACTGTTTTTACACTGTCTTAGATATACAACTTCAAGAGTTTAATGATCATTTTAATGAGGTAAATTCAGAAATACTTGTTTGTATGGCAGCCTTAAATCCGGCAGATTCTTTCCAACAGTTTGATAAGTCAAAGTTGATGAGATTAGCTCAGTTTTATCCTGATGACTTTAGTTCTGTAGAGTGCAAATCTCTTGATCAACATCTTGATATCTATCTTGATAATGTGAAACAAGACAAAAGATTTGCTAGTCTCAAAAGTCTTGGTGATCTTGCTTGTGTTATGGTGGAGACAAAAAAGCATCTGCACGGTTTATCGACTTTTAAAGATAGTTCTAATTCTACCAGTTTCGACAACCGTTGAAAGATGCTTCTCTGCAATGAATATTGTGAAGACTTATTTGTGTAATCGTATTGGTGATATATTTTTAGTGATTGTCTAGTTTGTTTTATTGAAAAACAGGTACTTGACAGTATGACAAATGAAATGGTGATACACAATTTCCAAAATATGAGTGAACGTAGGATATGTCTTTAATATATGTATTTGTATTTATTTATTTAAGGTTAAATTTATTTATTTTTTTGAGAAAAAAATATTTTGACACCTATATATATCAAAATCCTGGCTCCGCCACTACCATCTTGCTCTCATAAAAAAATCCAAGAGTAAACCATAAATTGAGGGTCTCTGATCTAATGGGCATTAATGTAAGGGGGTGGAGCATCTCAATCCCTATAGCATCTTCGAAAATTACTTTGTTTCTTCCAATCCAAACCCAAGTTATCATGGTCAAGACTCCTCTTTTGTTTGTCTCAAGTGATCTTATCTCTTGTGTATCCAAATCCTCACTTTTCACATATTTTTTACCTAAAATACCACAAAACGCAACAAAGCGATGCACATGCAATCCTACGACTCTAAATGCTAAAGTGGTCATATTTACAATGAAAATGTATGATAACAAAGTAAAATAGTGGGTTAGGACATCAAAACCATGAGAAAATTGAGGTTTAAAACCACTAAGAAAATATCGGTATATGATACATGCTATCGCCGATGATTAAATATAACGAGAAACCCATGTTGGAGCTGGTAGTGAACAAAAACATGATGTTTTACAGATTTTGTACGAACAAGAAATGAACATGTTTTCCAAGTTTTCTTTAGTATTCAGACGTCTACTAAATCAGGGTGAGGGAAAGGAGGCTAACACGGCAATCAAGTGGAAAGATTTGGAGCCGATACACACTGGATCGTATAATATCATGTTCCCCCGATCCGTCTTCAATGTTCTTGTTGATGTCCATGATGATAATCTTAAGCAATTTGAATAACAGAATTTAAAAAAATGGGGTTTTATTAAATTAAGTGAATCAGGTTTGATTCGTCGGTTATTCGGTTCGCAACAAAAGTTACTAATCATTTTGGTATTTTCGGTTCGGCTCGCTCGGATGAAGATAATAAAACCCGTCACTTCTTTTTTTGGTTCTAAATTATGTTCTTTAAGGTTTGGGCTTAAAATAAAAATAAAAATGGATATCAGCAAAAAAAAAGAAAAATAAACTGAAAGGTTATGCTTTTGCAGCATATTTCCGAATTATTTTTCGATGTGTGCTAAAATTTATTTTTAAAAAGAACTAAAATAGCAAATGACATCTAACCTAGTGACATACGGTAAGTCCACTTAAGTCAGTGTATTTGCATAACCCAGGATCGAGTCCTCCTACCTACATTATATAAGAATTTGGCTATTGCCCCGACCAATTGTGGTCCAATATAATTTGCCGTTCACAAAAAAAAAAAACTTAGTCGATCAATTCGGTTAGTTCTGCTCTTTTTGGTTTGTTGTCAATTCTGTTTAGTTATTTGAGATGAAGATAATAAGAAGCAATCTTTTTGGAGATTTGGGTATAAATTTGACCCGTTCTTTTATAGATATTTGAGTTAGCGATCAACGTCCAATATTATAACTAATCTCAAATTTAAATTTGTCGAAAGTATATTAGAGATGTTGTAAAAACGATCACCACATCTATTTTAGTTGTCATTGTGTTATTCAGCGACCATTATTATTAATTGCAGTGTTCATCGCAGCGACCATTATCTCTATCCACCATTTATTTTAATGTTTTAAAGTGTAAATTTGGATTGTTTATTGCCAGTCACGCAACCCAATAAAAAACAGGGCTAAACTAAATTTTTTTTTGAAAATTCTGGTGTTGAAAGAAAAGTAAATTAAATCTAAGCTAGACTTCATTAAAAAAGATTTAAAAAAAATAATTAGATGGAATATACTTTTTCCAAAGGCTCCAAAAAATGCTTTTTTTCGGAATGTGTAAGAAAAACAATTTTATTATTTTTCAGCTAATTTACGTTGACGTCGATATCTTCTTATTTGTTAGTCCATATGTTATGCTATAAGATATCATCTATGTTCATATCTTATATATTTTAGTCCATGTCTTTCAATAGATTAAAAAAACTTCTTATGTTTCTTTAATGTCTATGTCTTCTTACGCATTTTTCTTCAATGTTTAATGACATTTATGTCATTTCTCTCCACCTTTATACCCTCAATAAAAATGCATTTATATTAAACAATTTATAATATGGGCATGTCATATAATTTTGTACCAAAATAGTACATTTTTGGTGATATTCCCATTGATAAGTAAGGGATTGAAAAAAAGCTAAAAAAACTATTAAGTAAGAATAATGAATGATTCCTCTTACGGAATTCCTCTAAAGATTCTTCCAGGCGTAGTAATATGATTAACAGTTTCTCTAAGGAAGATTCCTCTAATGTTTAGGTGGAAGAATCTGAACATGTCTTCAATTTCGGTTTTAGACGCATCGTTATCGAAACCACTAACGAAAATGGTTTCGAGATCATTCTACTGATGGCAGATATACACAGGTCCACGTCTCTTCCCATTAACCTCCATTTCAATTTCCATTCAACTTAATGGCCTAACACACAAAACATATTACAAGGAAACTAATGCTGAAAAAGAAATTAAACGGTACAAAAGAGTAACAGTTTTTACTTTGTCTCGTTCCTCCAAAGAAGTCAAAAGACAAGGGCATGCTTCTTATTCAAGCCTTTGTAGTTTAGCCTCTCCGTGATTAGGACGCCCTCTACCGTAATTGAAATTTTTTCAAAAAAACGTATTCTGAAAATAAAATAGAAATAGTGTTAGCTTAGCCAAGCCAAACAAACGATACACAAAAACATTATAAACTACACTTACATATCAACTCGCTTGGTCTTAAGGTCCAAGTTGGACAAACGGATCTCATCCGGCATGACTAGAGCTTCAAAAACTTTAGGTTCATTGCTTTGTTAACTTGGTGTATAAATCTCGTTTCTTCTTCTTCATCTGTTCAAAACAAATGACACGTTTAATCATTAAAACAAACAGTATTCAAATGGGACATGAACATATTATTAAGTAGTTACAGATAATGAGAGGATTTGGGCAAAATATTTGGAACCAAAAATTCGAGCTAAAACCGGCCCGAAATAACAGGTATCGGGTAGTATCCGGAACCGAAGAAAATACTTAATGGGTTCTCTTCGCCTATACTTGTAGGTATGGGATAATCCACATTGATATCCAAATGGATACTCAATTGACCCGAATACATGTGAATATATATATGAAATTTTAGGGTAATATTTCGAAAAACTTTCGGGTATTTAGACATTTTTCGTGTATCTGGTATTGTTTGAGCAAATAATTATATTTCGGATATGAATTAGTTGAACATATAGTGGAATCGTAAAAATTTATCTAATATTTATACTCAACCCGAACATAGATGTGACATATCTAACAGATGCTAACACATCTAATAATAGTATTAGAAATTGTGGGTTTGGACAAACACCTACCTATATTTTGAAGAAAACTGTAAAAAATTTTTTTTGTTTCTCAACAATTGGATTGATAAGATTTGATCTATAGCCTAATTTATATATTTTAAAATTCTTTTTTAATATACTATCAATACTGAAAAGAGTAAAACACATTTTGTATCAAAAGATAAAATTTATTCTACTCTAATATATATATATATATATAACATAGGGATTTCTCTATTGATAAATATTGTGTAAAGGCTGCTATATGATTAGTGATGTGAAGAATAATTAAATAAGAAGCCATGAACGCTTTATATGAAAAATGATTAAGTAAGAAGCCATAAGAATCAAGATGTCAAAATCTCATTTGAAGTTTGTCGTTTTCATGTTGAATACGAGCCCGATGTAACGTGAAAAGATTAAATTATATATTGATTTCAAAAGAATTCAGTATTGATTCTATATATATACCAACTTTCGATTGGATTTTTTTATGAAATGGAATCTAGTGAGAAGGGGCCATGATATATCTGACATATGCTTGGTGTCAGACAAACCTCTTTAGTCTTTAGATTCGTGTTATATAACGAGAAGAGAATAAAATGACAAAACTATCATTCTTAGTTGAGGCATAATACGAGTTTGTTGTGTGTCCCAAAGGCCATTTCGAGTTCATGGCTTATATAATTATAAGCACTCTAATGTTCTAAAGAAGAAAGAAACAATGTAATATAGTCTTAATTTTATTTTACTTTTTGTATTCTTCTGAAATCCCAACGAACTTATTTGTTTATACGTTATTTATTTTCAAAGGATAAAATTCTATAAAAAATAATTTTGGTCAAATGGTTAAATATGTAATTTTTTTAGAAAGAAACGAACACTAGCCTTCTTTTTAATAATTCAGTCTTCTTTATCAGATATTGGACTATGAAAAAAACAGATTGTTCTCACTCTCTTCTATTTTGGTTGTATTAGTTATCTGTTTTAACTTTGAACATAGACTTTATCATGGCTGGTGAAATATAATATTGTTATATTAAAACTAAAGAAAAGTTTAAATGTCTATTTCTTCATTTTCTTCAACTATAATTTGATTTTATAGAGTTGTGTTTATTAATATAATATTGTTAAAAAAATTAACTAAAAATAAAATTTGAACTATTATTTAAATTTTATCAATTTAATTGTTAAAAAAATAAGTTTACAATAATAATAGTGAAGATAGTGAAATAAAATAAGACAAGAAAGGGTAAAAAGAAATGTTGAAAAAGTAAGAGACAACAGAAAACAGTTTCAGATAACCAATAAGACCATGTTCAATGCTAGTATCTTAAGTGGGTATCTTAACAATAAAAAAATCAAATTTAATAAAACAAGAAGTGAGAGAATGATTTGAGTATCTTAAATAAGATACTTAAGATACTCTAACAAGAGTATCTAATCCACTTGTCAATTTAATATTAGTTTATTTTTGTATTATAATAAAATAATAATATTTCATTGTTAAGATACTCAATATAAGATATTTAGCATTGTACATCCTCTAAGAATCGACGAAAAAGGAACTTTTGTCTTTGCATATCAAATACACACTCCACAAATAAAAATACACACTTTCTCTCGAGTATATCAGTCTTATAGTCTTTCACTATAAATACCCTCCGACTCCTACTCCTCTTCACCCTACTCCTCTTCACAACCAAACATATCAAACACGATAAGCTCAAAATAAATTAAAAAAAAAAGCTTTTAATTAATCACCATGAGTTCAACATTAAGAGATGTGGTTAGATCACACCTATTCACATCCCACTCTCTAACTTACCTGAATTCAAATCACTTCCTGATTCTTACACATGGACTCCTAAAGATGATCTCTTCTCCCCAGCCTCCACCTCCAATGAATCTCCACCGTTCATCGATCTTTCTGATACCAACGTAGCCACTCTTATTGGCCATGCTTGCACCACTTGGGGAGCTTTCCAGATCACTAACCATGGTGTTCCCTTACGACTTCTCAACGACATTGAGTTCTTTACAGGTAATCTTTTCCGGTTACCGGTACACCGGAAGCTAAAGTCTTCTAGGTCGGAGAATGGTGTCTCTGGCTATGGTATTGCTCGTATTGCTTCTTTCTTCAATAAGCAAATGTGGTCTGAAGGTTTCACTGTTATTGGCTCTCCTCTTCAAGATTTTCGTAAACTATGGCCTAGACATTACCTCAAATACTGGTATATACATATATCTTTCTTTAAATCTCACTTTTTATTCGTTTAATGTAAACCATATCTTAGAACGAAAAAACAAAAACCAGATATAGCCAATACGTCTGTGATGTAGTGGTAAAATGAAAAAAAAACTTCGAACAAAGGTAGTATAGTATACTGCCTTAATTCGAATCTTGATTTAGGACAATGCTAATACGTTATTTGAGCTCAGACTTAGTATGCTACCACATTATGTGCGGTATTTAAAAAAATTTACTTGGTTTTTTTTAGTTTTAGATATAACTGAAATTAAGATAACAATAATCCACTATTTGATTTGAACTATCTAGATAATTAAAAACAATAGATGTAGACATTAGTACAGTTGACTATTGAAATTATATGGATTCCAAATGTAGAAACCAAATGTGGCAATGTCGTTTTTAGTAAAAAGTACAATGAGAGCTAATGGACCTACCAAAAACTATCTTTTCTCATAAAGATCAGATCTATGTAGTGCTACTTACCAATATATCATTTATAGTGGTAACAAGAAATACAAATATGTCATAACAACACAATTTTGATATATTCGAGATTACAGATACTGATTTGACGTTGATTCAACAGTAAATGAAGAATATGAAGAACATATGCAAAAGTTGGCAGGAAAGTTAATGTGTTTGGCATTAAGCTCACTTGGAGTGGATACACAAGACATCAATTGGCCGGGGCTTAGTTCAGATTTTCAAGGAGCCCAAGCAGCTATTCAACTAAACTACTATCCAATCTACCCTGAACCAGACCGATCCATGGGCCTCGCAGCTCACACCGACTCGACTCTCATGACCATACTGTACCAGAACAACACAGCCGGTCTTCAGGTCTTCCGAGACGATGGTGGTTGAGTCACTGTGCCACCTGTGCCTGGATCACTAGTGGTCAATGTTGGTGACTTCATATTTTGACCAATGGAATCTTCACGATCGTCCATCATAGAGTTAACCACATTCGATCAAAATTTTCAATGCATTACTAGAAAACAACTCAATTCTGACTATAATTATAGTTATAAATTGGTCAAATCATAGTCATTTTGATTAATTTTTTACCAACCTAATTTTCAACGAATGATCTTTTAATTTTGATCAAAAATTAATCAAAGTAACTGTTTTTGGACTAATTTATGATTATAATCATGGTCAAGAGTTGTTTTTTAATTTATCGTTAAAAATGGTCACAATATTTCGTAATATATCAGTTGGTCAAAATATTTTGATTATTTAATGACAAAATATTTAATTCGTTAAAAATTGATTAAAATTTTATAATTATATTGACTAAAATTTTGGTTACAATATAACATGTTTTTTTTGTAATTTTCTTGTAGTGATGACTTATCTTTGGGGTTCATTTTCTGATCTTAGAGCAACTGCATTGGAGTCTCTAAGAAGGGTTCTTAGTAATAAATTAGAATTAAATAAATGAGAAATGAAAATAATTTAGTAGATCCGTCTCTTAATATAGAGATTAAAGAGACCCTAAGAGTCGCTGACGTGTTGATACGTGATTGGCCGATAGTTTTCACAGAAAGAAAAAACAAAGCCATCGTTCATTTTCTCGGAGTTTCTAAAGAAATTTTTTCTCTCCGACGATCTTCAATTTGAGTGATATGGAACCGCCAGCGAATCCTCCGAGGATCTTCATCTCGGCAATTTCTGGGCCCCCGTCAAGCTCGAGCCATCCCAACATCTCGTCATCAAGCCACATCCATTCCATGATCTAGTCCAGTTCAAGTCTCTTGACCATCTCGTAAGTATTGCTTCTTTCGTCTTTAATATGTAATTGCTTTATGCTCTCTGTTGGTGCAGACTTATATATCATGGAACGAGATGCACTACGTATTCGTGATTGAGGGCCATTTGTCTTTGCTCATGTACGTTATCTTCAGAAGTATGATTCAAATCTTGCTCACTTCTAAAGGAATCAACTTGAATCCAATCACTTCATAGTACTACATTGGTCCTCCTTGCTGTTTGATTTTCCTCTTCTTCCCTTAGATTTTTGTTGAACTCCCAATTCTCAGAGAATCATCAAGTTTCCATTTCGATTTCATGATTTTTGGCACCAATTCCTTATGTGCATTCACTTTGAACCTCGCTGTGTTCCTCCTTGTTGGAAAAACCTCGACTTTAACCATTAAGTTAGTGACTCTATTGCTGAAATTCATGTGATTGTTTACATATAGGAAGCAACTGTATTATACACAAAACACATTGCAAGTGATATATGTCCATGGATCATCTCCTTACAATTTGAGAGTTGCAATGTTCAAGGCTTTGATAAGAACGTGTTGGTGGTTGCTATGAGGGATTCATCGGTTTTTGCTCTTGACAGTGACACAAGAAATATGATTGGAACCAACATGATTAAGCCTAAAAAACCATTCAAGGCTCTGTTCATGCAGATCTCTAGGTAGGTCCAAACTCTCCTTTTGTAACTTAATCATGTACAAAAGTCAATATTTTGATGATTCTTCTCATCTAAATTTGTAGATGGAAAACAAGATTCTTCAGGAAATGGAACTGATATGAGCAGAGAGAGCACAATGGAGGAGATATCGACAAGATAGCCTTCAGTTTTGATTTGTTTAGAGAAAGCTGTATATGTCTACTCATTGGCTCATGTTGTCCAGGGAGTGAAGAAGGTCCTCCATAAGAAAAGTTCAAATCTTCACCCATTTGCTCAGCTTCCACCTTCTATGGAACTTCTGGTGTTGGTCCTACACTTTTCTTCTCTGATGGAACAATTGAGTTTAGGTGAAAATACGTCTGCCTTCTCTTTTTCTTCTTCATATTAGCAAAAAACTCTCTGCAAATGCTTTTGACTTGCCTCAGGTCTTTTCCAGATCTTCTTTTGCTAAAACAAACTTACATTAAAGGCTTTTCATATTCTTCACCGAAATCAAACTCGTTACCAGAGACTATTATATCCCCTTCATGGGATGGAGATCTAGTCATGATAACTTTTAGAGCACACACTTTGGATGTAGTAAGCACCAAGTTGGATTATTGTGATGATATCATCTTTTCTCTTTGCAGGTAAATGGAGATAATGAACTTATTGCCAGCTTAGTTTTACCTCAAAACGACACATTAAGGTAAAGACTGGATGCATGTTTGATTAGATCTACTGCATATAAGATGAACTGAAAATTCTGAAACTGTGGACTTGTGTTCTAGGCTTGTAGAGTCCATGAGCCGGGTTTACAAGAAAGATAACGCGGTTTGTCACGAGGAATCATCACATCAAGTGTTGTTGCATCATCTCCAAAGGAAAAGAAGGTGAAACATTGACTGTATCGCTTTCTTTTACACACACAAACACAAGTACTGAGTTTTAACTCTCATCTTCTCTTGTTTGTTGCAGGGTATGTTTGGTTCTATTTGATTCTGTTTACACTTTCATTTGCTTTCATAATAAAGCTTGAACTCCAATTATATCTTTACTATCGAATTATGGTACATGTTTGTAGATGTGATAAATGTTTGATTTGTGTTAAAATAAACAAATACTTGTACAACTAATCAATTTTTTTCTTAAGACCCTAGTGGGGTTCTACTATTGAAACCCCCAAAATATTAAAAGCAAAACAAGAATTCTTAAATCATTATTTTCATTAGAAAAATGTTAAGAACCTCTAATGAAATTCTAATGGTTGGAAATGGTCTTATGTCTACACTTCCTAAACTTGTGAATCCTCTGCAATCTCCTCTTTACCCATCACTCACTTGAAAACAGTACCTTGCTACTAAAGCTACTCATTTTAATCCGTCACTTTTCTATTATTAGAAACTATCTGTCTTCAGACCAAACCTCTTGAACTTTTATTTTCAGTCTGACTTTTGTTTTTGTTTAAATAAAATTAAAAGAAATTCTAAAAGTAATCTTGAGGAATTAAAGTAATAACTAATAATGACAAAAAACTGTTTGTAACCGATACCATGCATGGATACACTTGTTCTATTTACAAGATTAGCAAGTGGTTCCAAAAACATTGCTTAGATTTTATTGCGGATATTACTATTTAATATTCAATACTAATTAAGTACTAAATTGTTTAACAAATGGAAAAAAGTAGTGTAATGTGTGTATATATAAACTAAGTAACTGTAATGTACTCAACATCACAAAGATATTACTACTATATTCACAAGCCATGCCTTCAATAGGAGAAGAGATATGTATAGGAAACTTAGGCAATCTCCAAAACACTCCCCGACTCATTTCACCTGGAAACTCAACGCCGGCGACTCTGTTACGTCTCTCTCCTCCACAGTCTCTGCTTCCACAGATAGAAGAGTCCATTCCGATCATTGACCTCTCTGATCCTAACATCACCACTCTCATAGGAAATGCGTGTAAAACGTGGGGAGTGTTTCAGATAGCTAACCATGGGATTTC
>JAKUCM010004348.1:0-20392 GCA_023374145.1 Lepidium sativum | reverse complement strand
TTTCAGTTGTTAGCTAGAAAAGATAATAATTGACTCAAAATTCCATGGAACTTTTTATACAACAACAATCGAAACATATCTAGCTCTTATCGTACCTTGATCTTCCATGTCTGATGTTGATTCCGCCATTAAAAGACTTCACTATTACGAAGTCTATTGCTCTTCTCTCCCCGCGGGGTTTTTAGGGTTTAAAAGAATAAAAAGATTTCGGCGACGTGTGTTTGAAATTAGGCATAACCGATCCCGACCGGTCCGAACCGATCTTGGGTATAAAAGAGTCTTAAAACCCTAGACTAATCGAACCGAGTTGTTGTAATGGGCTAAGCCCAAACATTTTAGTGGGTCAAAACCCAAGCCTTCAGATTATATGTACAGATACAAAAGATTCTAAGCCCATAACCGTTTATAAATTTTATTGGCCCACTAAACAACGTTAGGCCGGTTACTCTAATTTGATTATTTTTTCCGGTTAACTTTGACTTTGAACTCTTATAATCCGCCGGGTGCAAATATCGATTCGGATTTCCGGCGACAGAAATCTCTTGGAGAATTTTGATGGAAGAAAAGCTGCCGATATCTCTTAAGAATCTGGACTTGAATATGAATCGTGGACCAAAGAAGAAGATTCACGTTTCACCTTATCTATCTTCCTCACGTAAGCCCAGAATACCTGGTTTATCCTTTGGAAGTCTATCTTCGCTGCCGATTCCAGAAATTCTGAAACGGCGATCGCCTTCGAGCTCCTGGCTCCTGAGAGCGGACTCTCCAACACGGAACCGTAAAGATTCATCTTCGACATGGAATAGGAATCGAGGATCAATACTCCCGTTAACGGACATTTGCTTTTTCCGCCGGAAGATTTAGAAGGCGATCGATTATAACGGAGGTGACAAAGCACACGCGTCGTAATGATTATAAAACCGAATCATTTATATGGAAAATTTGTGTGGGTCCTATGAGACTTCATGTCCACTTGGCTTTTTGATGGACATACCGGCTTTTTGATGGACCTGGTTTACAAACATAACCGAAAATCAGAAAATTATTCTGCACAATTCGTATCCGGTTTAAAACATACAACACCTGCCATTTGCGATTCTCCATATTGTTCTACATTGATTAAAGATACTCTAATTGGTCACAAAGGAATCAGATAACTCGAAAACTGACTAGAACGCTCGGTGTAGTAAACGGTTTAGCCGGAAAATGAACCAAGTTCGTGTTTGAGAGGAAGTTCTCACTACACAGTTCAGAGTCTTCTTCTACTCCTTCTACGGCTGCTTACTTCAAAGGTTTCAATCCAAGTGATGCTCTCAGTCTATTAGCTTCTGCAATTTCGGGATCTGGATGATCAGTTCCATCTTCTCTCATCTTCTCCTTCTTTTCCTTCTTCTTTTTAGGTTCATCCCGATCCCTTACATCATCAGTTTCGTGTCTCTTACGATCCCTACTTCTGCTTCGACTTCTACACCTTACCCTGTCTCTTCTGTCTCTTTCTCTATCTCTGCCTCGTTCCCTGTCCCTGTCTCTGTCCCTATCCCGGTCTCTATAGTGATCTCTGTCTCTCTCCCTGTCCCTGTCTCGACCACGACCGCGTTCTCTGTCATAATCTCGGTCCATATCATAGTCTCTATCATAATCACGATCCCTGCCAATCACCAACAATAGTTCAAGTATATTCATGAAAACAATGAAGTAAGGTCTCAACATCAATCATAGTGACACCGATTAAGTTAAAAACATGTGACAAGATACTTGCCATAATAGTGAAATGACTAACTATCAGGGTAAAGCTACTGTAAGACTGTTGATCCATAATACTTCTCACTGTACACTGTGAGTATAGTGAGACCTGGTAGGATCTCTATAATTTCAATTTCGGAAGCTGATGTAACCTCTGATAGCTTGAGATGCCACAGGGATGCCAACATTCATAAGATTGAATGCTAAACATGATGCATGATGCATGAGCATTAGCCAAATGGAGCAGCATCCACAAACATATGCAACCAAAAAGCATATAAAGGGATTTCTAGAGATATACAAGAGCAACAATATGTATCTAGCAAAGGGGAGAGATTCAGATACCTGTGTCTATGGCTGTCACGTCTATAGTCTCTGTCTCTGTCTCTTTCTCTTTCAGGACTCTTGCGGTGATGATCCTGTAAAGGAGAAGAAAGATGGTATCAACACAGCTGCTAAATTAAAACAGAAAACAGAATATACACAAACTATCGCAGAATGAGAGCAGTGACCTTCTCATCTTCAGATCTATCAGCAATCCCTTCATTCTCCTCCTTTTCTTCCTCTTCTTCGAAGTCATCTTCCAAAACACTTATCCTTGGCTCTAATAAACCATTCTGTTCAAGCGTCCACCTATTATCACAGTGAAAAAATCATCTTATAATACAACAGAATCCAAAGATTAAAATTCAACTATAACCAAATCAAAAACTACAAACCGTTTCTTCAAGCGTGGCATTGCAATATCGCAAGAATAATCTTTGGTTAGAAGTTCCTCAATGACTTCGTCTACATGTGTCAAGGAAAATCCTTTTTCAAACCAAAGAATCAAACTGGTTAGGGAACAATTTAATTTAAATATAATGGACACACTGGAAGAACATGAAACTTACTTCCATCAGGTAGCTTTTGCCTCGCTTTTCGGTAGTCATTGTATAGTGGTTCGAGGTAGCGATAGACATCAACGTCAGTCCCAGTGAGACGGAGATAAAACGCACCCAGTATACGAACATATCTGGATAAGCCAACAGAGTAGATTCTCTCAGAAATCAACGTTCATAACATTGAAAATGTTGGGAAATAACCAAAGCTTGCGCAAAGCAATCAACTTTATTAGCCTAAGGCGAACAGAATCTAAAGCTTCTGAGATAATCACACCAACAATTGAAAGAAACATACCCAAATTTAAAATATACTGAAAAGAGAAGTCTAATTGCACGTAGTATTCAAATGAAAAAAAAGGCTATGTTTATAAATCATACTTGTAATCATCATTCTTTATAAACTCGACGACAATTTCTTTCTCAGGCTGGATTTGTAGCATCTTCAATATGAGGCAAAGGAAAGGAGTAGGCTTGCGGTTACCACCAAAAGTTCCACCAAGGTGGTCGAGCTCCATAGCCTTGTCAACCAATGTCTCTGCTGTGAGACCAAAGCATTGCTCCTTCCAAAAAGTATGCTGATAAATTTTCGTCCGCACGATTTTCTCCACCAAATTCTGCGGATTCGTGCCTCTAATATTCTTCGCTAATGGATCTGTTCTGTTTGCCATTATCGCCGGAGGACAGCAAGTAACCGCCTCAACGGCTGAATTGAAAGCTTACGCAGCCTCCGGAATCAATCGAAATCTGCTTCCAAGAATCTGCTGTCCGTAGAAGACGACACTAGGGCTTTGGAGAATTTTGAGGAAATGATTATTTATTATTTATTAAATAATAGTTTATTATTCGGTGGTAAAGCCCATAATGAGGAAAAACTAATAGGCTGATCATATTTCCAGGCCCATTAGAGATTGAGGTAACGCCGTTAGTTGGAAGTCCGTTAAGACCGTTATTTCAAGCAAAAACCCTATCAGAGAAATTGCAGCGTGTGTTTTCTTTCAGCGAAGATTCCTAAGAGAAGGAGAAAGAACCAAAAAGGTTTTTCTAAGAGAAGAAGTTGACAATGGATTCAAAGACGAAGCAGACGATCATTTCAGCTCTCTGCAAACACTTTTCCTTGGACCCTGTAAGTGTAGAAGATGCAATCTCAGAAATTTCACCTTTTTTTTTCTTCATTTCTTTGTAAGGTCTTTATTAATAGCTGAATATGTTTATGATCATGTTTTGAATTAGATAGTTGGCAATGAGCATTTGAGTACTGAATTCAGTTATAAAGATTGTGTTCCATATTAGGGGTTTTTCAGCGTTATGCACTTATGCGTCAAGCTGGTTATGGAAAAGGAAGAAACTTTAGAAATTAGGATGTAATGGTTTTCTTAGAAATGGGATAACTTGCGGTTTTGTTGCTGAAATTCAAATTTTTTCATTTGTTTAGAAACATTTCCTGGATAGTGCTGGTGAGAATGATGTCAAGACGCTGTATTCTGATGTTTTGAAGGCATCTGGAAAGGAAGTGTCTGCACAAAACAATGATGTAAGTTGTTTTTCCTGAGTTGGGTTCCTGATGAACTCGAAATAACAATTTATTGAGTTCCCTTCTCGTTGCTACCACAATATGAGGAAGTAAGATTAGTTTGTTTGTGATGTGATGCAGTGGCTTTCTGTGTGGTGGTAATCAATGGGTACTCATTGGCTTTCTTTAGCATGATGCTTCATCTTTTCATGTTTTTACCTATTCCAGGTTCTAAAGTGGCTGGAATTTGCAGAAGCTTTCCCTGCAAATTCAAAGGATTGCTTTGCAGCTCTTGAAAAGTTGAATGTAGAGTTAGCTACCAAGTCAGTGCTTTTGGGAAATGGATTAACGCCATCCGCAGCTGACGTTACTGTGTTTTCAGCTTTACATTCTTCTGTGGTAATTCTTCTGTTAATTCCGTAGTATGCTTATCTTATGGCATCGGTATAAGTACTGTTAGGTCTCTTGTTAAAGATACTGAAATAAACTGTTGACTAAAGTCGGACCTTAAAGACTAACTGATATCTGTTTGACTTGCTGTTCCCAGCTTGGCCTCTCAGATTCAGACAAGGAGAAAGTATCACATGTCATAAGATGGGCGGATTACATCCAGGTAGATTCAACATCATAAAATCTACATTACTTGATTGCACCAAAGTAGTCTGTTAAGCTAAGTGATATTGCAGTATTTGCACTCAACATCAACCTCTCACATTTAATTCCTTTTGATTCTCCGCTACTACTAAATGCTGCCAATTATTATTCACAGAATAAAGAAGAATTGTCAACATCAATTGGACCAATTCCTGTAAAGTTACCAGTGTTTGACTTCGAGGTGAACATCTTTTCCATACCCAAGTCCTAAGTATCAGAATCTATAATAACATATTTCATCATTCCATATATATGACACATCTTCCCCTCCTTTCAAACGCGATGACCAAATGGTTTACTGATGTTTTCATTTATTCTAAATGCAGGTATCAAAAAGTTTGACTAAGGTAGAAGCAAATTCTAATACAAAAAAAGGTGCAGAAGGTGTAAAGCCTGTTGACAAGCCAGTAGCGCAGCCAAGCACAAAGAAAGCTGAGACTGAGGTACTGTGTTATTAACTTCTAAGTGTGATTTATTTGAATGCAAGTGTGTTTATATTACAGGGAATCTGATGGTTTCTCTCTCTCTCTCTCTTTTTTTTTGTGTAGGAACCAAAGAAAAAGGCTACCAAAGAGAAGGATGCCAAAAAAGAAAAGAAGAAACCTGCTGAAACCGAACCAGCTAACAAAGATGCAGAGCTTAGTGTCAGTTTGCTTAATATACAGGTCGGTCTAATTAGAAAAGCATGGAAGCACCCATCAGCGGATAGGTTAGTGTCAGATCATTTCAATCTCAGGACTCTGTGAAAAGTTTATATTTTTAACATCTGCCAATATAGTAAGAGACTTGTCTTATTTATTAACAATGCAGTTTGCTGGTGGAAGAAATAGATGTCGGGGAGGGTAAAGTGAGGCAAGTAGTTAGTGGCCTAGCAAAGTTCTGCAATCCCGAAGATCTATCGGTTAGTGATGTCTTAATTTACAAATAATGAAAAGAATATGTGTCTGTTGGAATAGAATTTCAGTTTATCAATCCATATAATTGTGGGGTTTCAAAATATCAAGCTTACTTACCTATGGTTTCTCAAATGTTGTGATGAAGAACCGCCTAGTTGCTCTCATTACAAATGTCAAACCTGGAAAACTACGAGATGTTATGTCAGAAGGACTGGTAATACTTTCTTCTATCTACATCACTGCAGTTCACTCATAATCAAAATGTTGAGAAACTCTCATATATGCTCTTCTTTTGTGTTCTTGGTTCTTTTGCTACAGGTTCTTTGTGCTTCAAATGAAGATCACTCGGTGGTAGAGCCGTTGCTACCACCTGCTGGAGCGCAGCCAGGAGAACGTGTTTCATTTTCAGGGTATAGAATATTACGAACTTAATATCAAACTTTTTTTATTGCTTTTGAATCTTTGATAAATGTTTTCCCTTCAGCCGTTAAAGCATATAATATCTGCATTTTGACCATCTGTTCATCGCAAAGTCCACAACTGTTTCTTTGTATTGTTCATCTAGGATCGAAGGAAAGCCAGAAGATGTACTGAACCCGAAAAAGAAGCAATTAGACAAGATAACACCGGTATGTGTTCTACGCTCTTTTGTAGTTTCCAAACTTTAAACAAGCCAAACATGCGAGTTACTGTGTTATGCATTATTCCCAAACATTCAATAACTTTGGTTAATCGTACGTATTTGCAGAATCTCTACACTGATGAAAATGGCGTAGCCACATTCAAAGGCATACCATTCATGACCTCAGCTGGACCGTGCACTTCAAGCATTCCCAAGGCTACCATTAAGTAGTAGACTTGATACTTCTCTTCTCTAGCATTTTTCTTTGACATTCACAAACTCAGCTTGTAAAACAAAAGACATCTTTTTATATATTCACAAACTCAGTTAGTTCTTATTTGAGCTTTTTCACAAGCAACATTTGAAAGCAGAAAAACCATATCATTTTAATTGAAGCTGAACAAAAATCTTTGATTATACAACCTAAATGAAAGAATTAATCATGAAAAATCTGTATCAAAACATCGAAAGTTCATATTAACTTGCATTACATCAAATATATAAATCAATTATTCATTTTCTTGTCATTTTTAGATAATCTTTCAAGGAAAAGAAGATAAAGAATCTTAGACATGGCCCATGAGGATCTCTAGAAAAGATTGGTGGTCCATTTGTGACCAAAAAATGATTATTACATTTTCTCTTATCATTTATTCCAAAGATTCGGCCAAATTAATTTTTTAAGAAAATTGGAAAATTATACTAGTAAGAAGTCATATTATGTATTATGTAAGATCCTGCGAAGATCCGTACGACTGTCACTGACATATATATTTCTTTATTCAGTTTCTCAAAGAATCAGTCATCCATAGCAAAACACAAATTCTTTCTAATATTAAAACATACAAAATCTTTATACTTTTGTCTGAAAATAAAATAAATCTTTTTGTATGTTTTGGCTTTTATTAGTTGATTCCAAATCATATCAAATCAGTTTTTGATATATTATAAGAGATTATTACCGAATAAATCTCTTCTAGTTCTATGAATCTACAATTTTGTAGTATTTCATTCAGATTTTTTAATTAATTAAAAGTGGTCCGGAAGAAGAAATAAAACCCCACACGATTTGAAGAACATGTCCTAACAAGTAACTCAATACAAAAAGACAAAGAATATGAAACTTTATATGTATAATGACTGCTAATGAAACTTAAAACCCTAAAAATAAGATATCACGAAATATCCGTGATATTCTTTGATGCAATCTCTTCCTCATGCTCTGTTTTTTCAGTATTATATATAGAAATTTTTTGGAAATTCTTTACCTACCAGAATCAAAGAAACCATCATAAATATCATCACCAGCTTCACATGATTCAAATACTTATACTCTTCTAGGTCTGTCACTTTCTTCTTCATTTACATTTGTCTTTTTTGATTGGAGGTTGTGGAGAATTTAATAGCAATGTCTGGAATGTGTTTATATTAAGTTGTTTTCTTTCTGAGTAGGTTGAAAGTTAAGGAACAAAGGAGATGAATAGTGGTCCTTGCTCATCGTTAATGGAGGTGTCTCATGATGAAGAGCTTCATGTTTTAGCAGTTGATGATAATATTATTGACCGTAAACTTGTAGAGAAGTTGCTTAAGATCTCTTCTTGCAAAGGTTTCATCAAATTGGCTTTCAAAATCTCTCATCAAAATCCATTTTTTGTCTCTGAAACAGTGAATTGATGTCTTTTTTCTTTGCAGTGACAACAGCAGAGAATGCAAGTAGAGCATTGGAGTATTTAGGTTTGGGAGATCAAAATCAGCGTATTGATGCATTAACCAACAATGTAAGCAAAATGTTATTAATCTTCAAGATCTGTGGATATTCCTCAGGACAGATTTGATATAAAGAGAACTCATATATCGATTTTCTGCAGGATTTGAAGGTGAATCTAATCATTACAGATTACTGTATGCCAGGAATGACAGGTTTCGAGCTACTTAAGAAAGTGAAGGTAACTTAAGTTTCTTAGAACCAAAATCAGTTGACTTTTGTCTGTTTGATTCAATCTAAAGAGAGAAATCTTCTCTGTGTTTTGTAGCAGGAGTCATCAAATCTAAAAGAGGTACCTGTTGTGATAATGTCTTCAGAGAATATTCCTACTCGTATCAACAAGTAAGAACAAAATGAAATCTCATTTAAGGCTTTGGTTTATGTGCTTCTTGATGTGGAAGTACAGATCAATCTTATGTTCTGTTTTCTCTCTCTCTCATGTTTAGAAAGTGGAGCTCAAATGTTTATGCAGAAGCCTCTGAAACTGTCAGATGTTGAGAAACTCAAATGTCATCTCATGAATTGCAGAAGCTAACCATGATATGTAGCCCTAACAATGAAATCTTTGATTATAAATTTTATACATGATTTTGGGGAAATCAAGATATGTTTTTCAAATTTCTATACAGTAATTTCAATCTTGTATGCTTACAAGAAAGACTCATAGAATATGGTTGTGGTGATGATGAAGATGTCTTCTTTCTTCGAGCCCTAAACAACGAATAAATGGATAACAAGAGAGGAATAAACATCTCTTTAGGAGTGGAAATGGAGTCCATACACAACAATGACAACATTGATGATTCTCTTCTTTCTCTTTTCTTCTTCTCTTCTCTCTTTTTTTGCCATTGTTGCAGAGAATTATTGACATCGTTTATGCGTGAAAAAGTATTGGAAACGGTCAAGATTTCAATCTGCAACAAGACAATCAAAAGAAAACTAAGAATCTCGATTGAATTAAGAAGAGGTTTATAAAAAGGAACAATCTTCTTCTTCTGTTTTCACATACCTTGGAATATTCACAGGAATCTTATCAAATGGCCATAAGATATTTGGTCATAAAAAGAAGAGAGATTTGTAAGGGGTAAGAGAAGATGATGATCTCTTTCTTCTCCGGAGAGGAAGAAAAAGAGAGAGAGAGAGAGAAAGAAATCGAAAGTCAAAAACGCAGAGAAGATATTGTCCTCATTCTAGAATATCCTTAGGAGACTTGTACGTCTTAGTTGGAGCTTTCAACATCATCACACGTGTCCTTTTACTGGTTTCAGTTTACCTTAGACCGGACCGTACTTGCAAGATTTTGTCTGCATCAATGTCTTTTCTTAATTTTATATGTATCACACGAATTGTTTTTTATAATTTTTTTCCCACAAAAATTTACCATACTATTCCCGAGAATAGTCATTTTACAAATTTTCAAGCATCAAATTTTTTTTAGATATAAAAAAAAAATTTTAAAATATAAATATAACTATGAATCAAGTTTTGTTGATCCAATAGTTGACGAAAAATAGTATTCGATATATAATTCTATTGTTTGGAATTTAATCAAACTAACATCATAGTAGTATAATCTTATATGATAAGCTTGAATTCTAAAAATATTTAAGTTTTTCTGTATAGTTTGGATCTATAAAATTAGTTCATAACCAATTTTCAAATTTTTAGCAATTTTATATAAAATATATATTATTTTTTGAAGTCGAATTTAGATGGAAAAACAATATAAATGATATTTAACTATTTGAATATATGAAAATATTTTAAGTGATGACTGTATTTTATTGATCTTGTTGTTAAAGAAAAATGATGGCAGATTGAGCAAGATACTCATCCAATATGGATAATGATAACAGGAATTCATTGTTAACTTATTTAGAAAATTTAATTTGAGTGTAGTTGAGATGTTTAATTTCAATACCACTAACCAAAATTTTGTTGCAAGTGACATTTACCCTAGTGGCATGTGGTATGTTTACAAGAGGCATGCACACTTACACATCCTAAGATCGAGTTCCCCCGCTTGCATTTACAAGAACTAGATTAATGTTTACAAGAGGCATGCACACTCAATTCTTATCCACAACAACAATACCAACACAAACTAAATAACCGTTAAATCGACCGAATCTAAGGCCTAAATGCGATAAGGCCCAAATAAAGGCCCAATTAGATAATATTACAGGCCGAGAATAACTGCAAAGGATGAACCAAATGCTTTCTGTTCACTGCCTCTTCTTGCTTCCTCGCTCACAATCTTTCTGATTGGTTGGGTCTTCTCCAAGTCTCACCAAAAATGGCGGCTTCGGTACAACCTGCATGCTTAGACCTCCATTTCTCCGGCAAGCATCTTCCGCTGCTTAAACACAACGCTATTATCGTTCGTTGCGTTTCTTCTCCAAACGTTCCTGAAGTTGACTCCATCACTGGTCCTCCTGATATCATCAATACGAGCCGTGACCAGCGCAAAGTGGTTCGTATTGCTTGGGAGAAGTTGGTTCGATGGTCTCGTTCTTGGCGCGCCAAAGCCAAAACCGATGTTCTTGAGCGCACTCGCAAGGTTTTATTATCTTCAGGCTCTTTCTTAATTTCGTTTGCATTTAGAGAATTTGAATAAAGCTGGGATCTTTTAGGTTGTTGTTCTTGGTGGAGGTTCGTTTGGTACGGCTATGGC
This sequence comes from Lepidium sativum, assembly GCA_023374145.1. Classification (NCBI taxonomy): domain Eukaryota; kingdom Viridiplantae; phylum Streptophyta; class Magnoliopsida; order Brassicales; family Brassicaceae; genus Lepidium; species Lepidium sativum. The sequence continues at coordinate 9,644 of JAKUCM010004348.1, read as the reverse complement.
TGCGCATGTAGCTAGAAGGAAAGAAGGATTGGAGGTTAATATGCTTGTGCGTGACTCTTTTGTTTGCAATTCTATCAACAAGAATCATCATAATTGGTATTTTAAAGTATTGATTTTATTCAGATACAATTGATAATGCTTGAGAATTTTGCATTGACAATGTTGATTTTGTTACTAGTAAGTACTTTCCTGAGCATAAGCTCCCTGAGAATGTGACTGCCACAACTGATGCGAAAGCTGCATTGCTCGATGCTGATTACTGTCTCCATGCCGTGCCTGTGCAGGTTTAAGCACATTGATTTTTATTTCATGTGTTTTTTGGTTGATTTGCTTCTATGTTCTGCTGATTAATGTGGGTTGTTGTTGCAGTTCAGCTCTTCGTTTTTAGAGGGAATTTCTGAGTATGTCGATCCAGGATTGCCGTTTATATCTCTTAGCAAAGGTCTGGAGCTCAATACTCTTAATATGATGTCTCAAATCATTCCTATTGCGCTTAAGAATCCCCGGCAACCTTTTGTTGCTCTTTCTGGGCCGTCATTTGCTCTGGAGCTTATGAACAATCTGCCCACTGGTTCGTGAATTTTTCTTTGGTCTAATTCAAATAGCATATTATAGTTTCTAAAGCTGAATGTTGTGAAATGTTTTCTTTTGGTATTTTTCTATGCTTGCAGCAATGGTGGTTGCCTCGAAAGATAAGAAATTGGCCAATGCGGTTCAGCAGCTTCTGGCTTCTAGCTATTTGAGAATAAATACTTCCAGGTACATTATTTCAAAATCAGACTCCATTAAGTTAACTGATTTCTAAATACATTTCCCTACTGGTCTGTGATCAAATCATCTCTATACCTGCTTGATAATTTATTCATGTTTTGTGTATGTGTGGTGTTAGTGGCTGAGCTCTAATACTTGACCTCTTAATTCTTCGAGGTAGTTTTGTGCACACAGCTTGTAACCTCTGATAATTTCAGTGATGTTACAGGCGTGGAAATTGCCGGTGCCCTAAAGAATGTTTTAGCTATAGCTGCAGGAATTGTTGATGGATTGAATCTTGGTAACAACTCTATGGCAGCTCTTGTATCACAAGGTTGTTCAGAGATAAGATGGTTAGCCACAAAGGTAGTCAAATCAATATATGTCAAAAATGGCTTAAAAGAAACTGGTTTTTACCCATACCACAATGATTACTAAAGCCTGTGTTTGTTGCATATTCTGGGGTTTTCCTCTTGTTTATATGAAGATGGGTGCAAAGCCAACAACCATAACTGGTTTATCAGGAACTGGGGATATAATGCTCACGTGTTTTGTAAATCTTTCAAGAAACCGAACAGTAGGAGTCAGGTTAGGGTCAGGAGAGACACTAGATGACATACTAAGTTCCATGAATCAGGTGTGTTTCTCATTGATGTCGCTTGTCTTATGGTGAAACTAGATTGGTTTAGTATGAAACCCATGAATCAAATAACACTTTCTCAGCAGGTTGCAGAAGGTGTAGCAACTGCTGGGGCAGTGATAGCATTAGCACAGAAATACAATGTGAAGCTGCCGGTTCTGACAGCCGTAGCTAAGATAATAGATAATGAACTGACCCCAACAAAAGCTGTTCTTGAGCTTATGAACCTTCCTCAGGTTGATACTAGACTTCCTAGATTCCCATTTTGTCTCAGCCAGTTTTCTGGTTTTTGGTTTGACTAATATCTAGTTTTGCAGATTGAAGAAGTGTGAGGTGGAAGAATCGTTGTGAAGATATACATATTAAAAGAGATGGCTTGTTTGACCAAGAAAAAGAAAGAAAAGAGATGGCTTTAAGGCGGCAAAAGCTTTGCATTCGTTTAGAGATAGCTAATGACAGAGATATTACTCGAAGTGAGTTTTGTAAACGACTTTAGGCCTGAATCTCACGAATGTGAATTGTTCATAAATTTCTTACAAATGTAAAGTTTTTTCAACATCTATAGGAATGATGTTTCAGTATTTTGTTAATTTGGAGTTGTGGACTCTTTTAATTCGGCACAGCAAACCGATTTAACCCAAACTTAACCGTATAAAGCCGATCAAATCAATTTAATAACAGACACGCACCCTTCTGACATAATGGGCTTTGATAGTTGATAGGCCCATAGTTCTTAAAGGCCCAAATATTAAACGGCATCGTATTAGGAGGTAAAACCCTTCTGGCACTTGCGGTGTCGTCGTTGAGTTCTCGAAGACGGAGAGGAAGAAGCAGCGAACCTTTTTTTTTGTCGAAGAAAAAGATGATGAGAAAAACCCAACAACCGGCGAGAGTGACAAAGCAAGAATTTAAAGATGGAAACAAAGCGAAGAGTGGTTTGTTTGCATCTTGTTCCTTCTCTTCCCTTGGCTTAGATGCCAAGCTCTCTGACCAGCTCCAAGGTCATTCTTTTTGCCAGTGCCTATATTGACGTCGTCTGTTTATGTTTGGTGAGCTTTTTAAACTTGATTTTAGGTTTAATGGTTGTTTTTTTTTTGTATCAATTAATACAGAAAGGATGGGTTTTGAGGCTCCTACGCTTGTGCAAGCTCAAGCAATTCCTGTTATTCTCTCCGGTCGAGATGTGTATCCTTATTCTATAAATTTCTTTTCTTTTGTGGGAATTATGATGTCTTTTGTAGTTACTTTAGCTTCCCTTAACTAAAATATATAGACTTGTTAATGCTGCAACCGGTACTGGAAAAACTATAGCTTATTGGGCACCAATCATCCACCACTTGCAGGGTCATTCTCCTAAGGTTGATCGTTCTCATGGAACTTTTGGTATGTGCTTAGTGTATAGCTGCAATTTAATATTCATTGGGAGGTTTTAGTGATGATTTTGATTATTGGACTTTGTATTTTGGTAGCTTTGGTGATTGTACCAACACGGGAACTGTGCCATCAGGTGTATGAAACCTTGGAGAAGCTGCTGCATCGGTTTCATTGGATTGTCCCTGGTTATGTGATGGGAGGGGAGAAAAAAGCTAAAGAAAAGGCTAGAATAAGAAAAGGTGCGACCTGTTTTTTGATGTTTCATGTTCAGTTCTTTGCTTCTTTCTTGCATTATTGAGAAGCGAGATGATCACTTTGAATCTAAATGAATTGTATTGTTTCAGGAATATCGATTCTAATTGCAACCCCAGGACGCCTTCTTGACCATTTGAAGAACACAGCTTCATTCGTGCTTAAAAATCTGCGTTGGGTCATCTTCGATGAAGCTGATTGGTATTAATGCTATACCCTGAAAGTTGATCTCCTCCATGACCTTGTGCTTATTCAATTTTTTGAATTTGGTAATTCCTTTGAAATTTGGCAGCATTCTTGAACTAGGTTATGGGAAGGAGATAGAACAGATAATTAAGCTTCTAGGTTCAGGGCAACCTGAGGAAGGTGAAACAGATGATATTGTTCCCAAGGGAATTCAGAAGCAGAACTTGTTATTGTCAGCAACATTAAATGATAAAGTAAACCACCTTGCAAAACTTAGTCTGGACGATCCGGTAATGATTGGTCTTGACAACAGCCAATTGCAACAAAAACCACCAGCAGTGTCGGCTGCCACTCCCGACTCTGATGCAGATGAAGCAGATGATATAATAATTCATGTAAACAAATCCATCAACCCTACGTCTGAGGACTATGGAATACCATCGCAGCTAGTGCAAAAATATGTTAGAGGTACATTTATTTTCTCTCAAATCTTTTAAAATTGTTTGATATTTCTACTTGCGTTACATATATCTCTTATCATATGCAGTGCCATGTGGTGCACGGCTCGTGGCACTTCTTTCTGTTCTCAAGAACCTTTTTGAGAGAGAAGCTTCTCAAAAGGTAAATCAACATAGCTGAAGCGTCGGTTATACAACAGTATGTTTATTTTCAATATAGTTAATTGAGATTTTCTGCAATTCTTTTGTTATAGGTGGTCGTGTTTTTTTCGACACGTGATGCGGTAGATTTTCATTACTCACTTCTGAGTGCATTCCAATGGCCACCAAATTCCGAGACAGAAGAGGGGGGGACCAAACAGTTGTTTCTTAAGTGCAAAACGTTTCGATTACATGGAAGTATGGAGCAGGATGACAGAAGATCTGCATTTGCGACCTTTAAAACAGAGAAACAGGCCCTTCTCCTAAGTACAGATGTTGCTGCTCGAGGTTTAGATTTCCCAAAAGTAAGATGTATTATACAATATGACTGTCCTGGGGAAGCTACAGAGTATGTGCATAGGTAAGTTCTGGAATGACAAAAACCACTTAACGTTTCTACACTAAATACGTAATATCTAGAATTTACTGAGCTTATGTGTTTGGGATTCATGGTTGCAGAGTGGGTAGAACAGCTCGTATTGGTGAAAAAGGAGAAGCCTTGTTATTTCTGCAGCCAATTGAAATAGACTATCTTAAGGAGCTTAAGAAACATGGTGCATCACTTGCAGAGTACCCTCTTCTAAAAGTACTTGATAAATTTCCCCTACATGTCAATATGCCCCGGATAAAAAAGGTCATATCTCTTGAATCACATCCGTGGGTCATAAATCTGCAGAAAGCACTTGAATCCTTTACTTACGCTGAGGTATGATTCTCTTCAATGGTTTTCTCACTCACTGTGATTGATTTATCCTTTGATAATAAAAAATCTCTCTTTGTTTTGTGGCTGTTATATTCACAGCCGAAGATGAAGAGCCTGGCGAAGAATGCATTTGTCTCTTGGGTTAGGGGATATGCAGCTCACAAGGGAGACCTAAAGAACGTTTTTGTGGTGAAGAAGCTTCACTTGGGTCATGTCGCTAAAAGCTTTGCTCTGAGAGAGCAACCGTCTTTAGTTGGGAAATCACATCATAAGGAAACAATGAAGAGGAAGAGAGACGAACGCCAAAAAGGGCAACAATCTAAGAAGAGAAAGAAGATGAATAGCAAGGGCAGTAGAAGTACACAAAAAACTTGATCAAATCCATGTAGCCACCTCAAACCATGGCATAAGTTTTGTAATGAATGAGCGGCTTTTTGTTCATCGATAATTTTGATATATCTAAAAAGTACAGATTCAAGTCTTGATCGACTGTGTGAGAGGTTTTGACGCAAGTCAAAATCGAACTTTGCGGTGAACTATTGCAAGAAAACGACAACGATGCTGGGATGCGTTTCAAGCTTCACGACGTTTGCATTCGTCATGGAATTTCTTCTTTAGCTGACTCTCACGTGTCGCCGACTTCGGTTAGCTCTGGAATCAGAGCACTAATTTAAAAAGGAGAGTATCTACAAGCTCTGTATTTATACACTAAGCATGAAGGTGCTTCTCCCTTTAGGACTTCCGTTTTCACATTCCCTTCTCTTCTTAAAGCTTACTCTTCTCTTGCAAATCTCGGTTATGGCAGAACAATTCATGCTTCGGTCATCGTGTTGGGTTGGCAATACGATCCATTCATTGCAACCTAACTTGTCAATATGTACGTCAAATATGGATCTTTAGATAACGCCGTCCAGGCGTTCGACGGTTGTTCTCAGAGTGGAGTCCATGCTCGAGATGTTTCAGTTTGGAACTCTATAATTGATGGGTATTTCAAATTTCGAAAATTTAAGGAAGGGATTGATCGTTTTGGCCGAATGTTGGTATTGGCCGTAAGACCTGATGCTTTCTCGTTATCTATTGTTGCAAGTGTTTGGTGTAAAGAAGGAAGCTTGAAGCAGGAAGAGAGAAAATAGATTCACGGGTATATGTTAAGGAATTCGTTAGCTGGTGATACCTTCTTGGAAAACTGCTTTAGTTGATATGTATTTCAAGTTTAATTTATCAACAGATGCGTGGCGCATTTTTGTGGAGATTGAGGATAAATCGAATGTTGTACTATGGAATGTGATGATTATTGGTTTTGTTGATAGTGGACTCTTTGAATCTAGCTTGGGGTTGTATGTGTTTGCAAAGGATAATAATGTCAAGCTTGTTTCAACATCATCTACTGGAGCTCTTGGTGTGTGTAGTAGTAGTGAGAATTCTGGTTTCGGTAGGCAGATCCATTGCGACATAGTAAAGACGGGACTTGACAGTGACCCATATGTTGGTACTGCTCTACTGTCAATGTATTCGAAATGTGGTATGGTTGATAAGGCAGAAACTGTCTTCAGTTGCATTATCGATAAAAGACTTGAGATGTGGAACGCGATGGTTGCTGCGTATGCAGAGAATGATCAAGGGCACTCTGATTTGGAATTGTTTGCATTCATGAGGCAGAAAAGTGTCTTACCTGATTCTTTTACCTTGTCGAATGTTCTATCCTGTTGCAGCATGTTGAGATTGTATAACTATGGAAAATCAGTTCACGCTGAACTGTTTAAGAGACCGATTCAAAGTAAGCCTACAATAGAGAGTTCTTTACTCACTCTATACTCCAAATGTGGATGTGATACTGATGCTTACTTAGTATTCAAATCAATGGAAATAAAAGATATGCTTGCGTGGGGTTCCCTGATCTCAGGACTTTGCAAGAATGGGAAATTCAAAGATGCTCTAGAAGTTTTTGGGGCCATGAAAGAAGATGATGATAGCTTGAAACCCGATTCGGATATCATGACCAGTGTTATAAACGCATGCGCAGGATTCGAGGCTCTCAAATTTGGCCTTCAGGTTCATGGCGGCATAATTAAAAGTGTAGTGCTGAATGTTTTTGTCGGCAGCTCCCTTATTGATCTGTATTCTAAGTGTGGCTTTACAGAAATGGCTCTCAAAGTTTTCACTAGCATGAGAACGGACAACATTGTTGCCTGAAATTCAATGATATCTTCCTACAACCGCAACAATCTTCCAGAACTATCGATAGAACTTTCATTCTGATGCTGAGTAAAGGTGTCTTCCCAGATTCAGTAACCATCACAAGTGTCCTAGTAGCAATTTCATCAACTGCAAGCTTGCTTAAAGGGAAAAGTCTACATGGTTATACATTAAGACTCAACATTCCTCCAGATACTCATTTTGAAAATGCTTTGATTGATATGTATGTAAAGTGCGGGTTTTTAAGTATGTAGAGAATATTTTTAGGAAAATGCAGCATAAAAGCCTGATCACTTGGAACCTAATGATATATGGTTATGGATCACATGGAGATTGTCTCAGAGCATGAAGTCTCTTTAAAGATATGAAGAAGGCAGGAGAATCGCCTGATGATGTCACATTCCTGTCTCTGATTTCAGCCTGCAATCATTCCGGCTTTGTGCAGGAAGGCAAAAGCATTTTTGAGATTATGAAACAAGAATATGGAATTGAACCAAAAATGGAGCATAATGCAAATATGGTGGATCTTCTAGGACGTGCAGGTCGACTAGAAGAAGCTTACAGTTTTATAAAACCAATGCCTATTGAACCAGACAGTAGCATATGGTTCTGCGTCTTATCTGCTTCACGAACTCATCAGAATATGGAACTTGGGATTTTGTCTGCTGAAAAGTTGCTGAGAATGGAACCCGGAAGAGGCAGTAACTATGTTCAGCTAATCAATCTTTACATGGAAGCAAGATTAAAAACCGAAGCAGCAATATTGTTGGGTGAGATGAAGGAGAAAGGCTTGTAGAAAAAACCTGTGGCTGCAGTTGGATTGAACTTAGCAATAGAACTCATGTTTCTTTTCAGGAGGTTCGTCTTCTACAATGGCTGCTGAGATCTTCAACCTATTGAATAGATTGAAGATTAACATGGTCGATAAAGACCAATCCAATTAAAAGATAATTTCTGAATTGATGGAGTTTTTACATCACTTCTACTTCTCACAAAACTCATAAGAAACACTCTTTCTGGTAATGTAGAGTAAAAATAGAGAACACTCTTGAGGTTCAAAATGAATGATATTACAAATCAAATAATTCGTTGGCTGATTGGTTCAAACTCGAGTCACCTGGAGATGCTTTCAAAAAAATGTACATTGTATGCTGTTTATCTTCTCCCTCTAGTGATTTTCACATTCCAGATGAGGTTCGGTTAATGCGTTGAGCACCTAGTCTAGGAGCTGCAGGTTTGGCTCCTCGGCCACGGCCTGACGATAATGGTTTCGCTCTGGTGGTTGGTGGTGGAGCAGCAATAGCAGCCCAGGGGTCTTCATCATCAGACTGTACTGACTTCTTCAAGTTCAACGGTCTTGAAGTAGTTGCAGGTGGAGGAGCAGCTATGGATCCCCACAAATCATCGTCTTCTGTTTTCGCAGCTGCTTTCACGGTGCTAATCTTTGGTTTTGAGCTTGTAGCTATAAAGATCAAGGAATTTCAACACAACCATATAAATTAAGGGAAGTTTAACCGAATGAGCTGAGGCAAACTATTTTAAATAAGGATTGTTACCTGCAGGTCTAGAGGACTGAGAAACAGGTCGTTTTTGAGCTGCTTGAATGTTTGCAAGAGCTGGTGAAGGTTTTGGTTCATCGAGTGGTTCAAGATCCCAACCGTCTTTGTCGCAATCATTACCTTCGCCAATACCATTATCAATATCACCCCAACCATCTGTTGATGTTGGGGATGGTGGTGCGGGTTGATCTGTGAAGTCCGAGTTGGAACGTGCATGATGACTGGCTTTGACACTCGGTGCCTCTGTCGCTGAGGAAATTTTCCAAGAAATAAAAAGAATTAGGAAATGAAAAAGTACTTGAAACAGTACAGAAAGCTAAAAGCATTGACCATACAAGATAAATCGAGAACATATGATCAAGGCAATCTATTTTTTCTTTTATTATATACATATTCCACGGGTTCAAGTTTCAAACAGCCTTACTTCCAGGGTATTATGGTAAGTAATCAAATCTCAAGTGTACCTGTGGTTGCAGTGGTTGAGGCAGCATCAGCTAGAGATGGTGCTGAAGAAGAGGAAGCAAGAGACGTTTGTTCTAATGGCTTACCCTTGAGAGTCAACGAACTCATAGCCCATCTATAAAAGTAAAAAATTAGTCTTGATTAGTCATAGCCCAACAAACTATACATAATTTCTGACCAATGTTCATATATAGTCCTCCGTTAAATTTGACTTGATTATACTCACCCAATCAGACCAGCAGTTTCAGGTATAGCTGAGGCTCCTCCGCTGGCTCCTATCTCTCCGGCGTTTGTCTATTCACACACCAAGAAACTCAGTAATTTTCCAACCCCTGATAAATAAGACGAAAAATATAGAAACAGCTCAGAGAAAGAGATCCGTAGAATCATTGTTCCTACCTTTTCAAAGTTCTGTTTCAGTATCTGGAGAAACTGTTCAACAGCCTGAAATGCCTTTGCACGAACATCACTATTACGAAAATGAGAGAAATTGCTTTAGACTTGGTCAGAAGAGACTATACTTGATGAAAAAATGATTAGCATGCACTTGAATAAGAAACCTGTCTTGATCAATGGTTAGCACAACGATATTCGGAAGAATCCTAGTTGCTATTTCAGTGTCGTCATATGTGGTACTGGTGGCACATAATGCAACAATCCCTGCGTTAAGTAAAATACAATGAGATATAAGATAGCACTTGGAAAGAGAAAAACAGCAGGAGAATTCCAGAACCAATTGACAGGAGATGATTGTCATAGAACCAAAACATCCCGTGTATTATGTAATAAATAGGATCCAGTAATACCAGGAATTCATATACCTGCACCTCGAGCAGGTGGAAATGTATCACGCAATGCACGCA
>JAKUCM010004347.1:0-20178 GCA_023374145.1 Lepidium sativum | reverse complement strand
TATCCTCTTCGCACCAAGGTCTCGCGGTAAGGTTTATATGTAGTAATATGAGTGTGAATTGAACTAAGTTAGTATGAGGGACTAACTTAGTGATCTGGTCACTGTAGATGGCTAGAACTAATCGAACCAGAAGAAATGTGGGAAACGAGGCGAATTTTCGAGCTGTGACGGGAGGTCTGAGGATGAGGATGTCCAAAGCATGGACAATCAAAGCGTTGAGAGAACTGAGCATCCCAATGCGAGTGCTGGTCCCGTGAATCCGAGTGAGATGAGCGAGGTGTTTGCTCTATTGACCCAAGTCTTGGAAAGACTGCCTGCTGCAGCAGTGCCACCGCAGGTGATCCCAGTTCCGGTGGAAACCATGGTCGAAGAGACACACTCTGCGGTTACTCCATCATACCTAAAAATGATGGATCACATGCAGAAGTTAGGCACCAAGTTCTTTGCGGGAAGTGCCATGGCTATTGAGGTAGACGCGTGGTGGAGTAGGCTTGAAATGAACTTCAATTTTATCCGATGTCCAGAAGAGTTTAAGAGGGATAGTGCAGTCCACTATCTGAAAGGGGACGCGCACAATTGGTGGCAAGGCGTTTCATGTAGAATGGTTAACCTGAACTGGAGCTGGGAAACGTTAGGTAAGGAGTTTAGGGCAAAATATTTTCCACCGAAAGTGTTTGCAAAGGATCCATGTCCTTGAGGGAATATGAGACCAAGTTCAACAATATGAGGCGATATGCGGGTCGCGAGATGGACGATGAGATGGTTCAGGTTCGTCGCTTCATGCGCGGACTGCGAATTGAACTCCGGAATGTTTGCCAAGTCCGGAAATACAACTAGGTTGCCGAGTTGGTGGAGAAGGCCGCACAGTTGGAAAATGGGATGGAAGAAGCCAAGGAGGCTGGGAAAAGGAAGCAGGTACATACTGTACCGCAAGTTCAATCGGGAAGTGTTTCGGGACCTAGGTTCAAGAAGGTGGACGGAAATGGGTCCGTGAAGCCGATCGTTTCCTGCAGTACATGCAAGGTCTGCAGAAAGGAGCATTCTGGTATGTGTAGAATTGCTTCGGGTGCATGCTTCCGATGTGGTAGAACGGAGCATAAAATTTGGGACTACCCGAAAGAGGACCCAAGGGGAAAGGAAGTCCGAGCTAGTGATGCAAGGGTGTGCTACAACTGCGGTGAAGTTGGGCACATAAAACCGCATTATCCAAAGTCGGAGCAGTCTTCAGGGAAACGGGCAAGTGAAGTACTGCCACCTCTGCCAAACACGCAAGCGTTGATGTCGAGGGTTTATTCGATGGTACCGGATCGATCTGATAAGAAAACTGCACGTCTAATAACTGGTGAGTCTTCTCACTCTTTACCTTAGCATTTTCTTGGTGAACTTGTTTGCTTGTTGCGTGTTATAGGGTCCTTTGCATTATAGACAAATGTGTGGGAACTGTGAAAATGAGTTGTTTGGCAACCCATGTACTTTTGATTCAGGGGCAACACACTGTTTTGTGCACCCACGAATGATAGGTACTGAAGGTAATGGATTAGTCCAAGCCACTGGCGGACAAGTGATGGTCATCTTGGGTAGTGTCTGGAACGTCCTAGTGCACATAGAGGGAGTAAGCATGCCAGTTGATTTAGTGATCAGTCAAGTGAAGTCTTATAATGTAATCTTGGGAATGGCTTGGGTCGAAAGGAACAAGGCACACTTAGACTGCCATCGCGATCGAGTGAAGTTTGTAAATAGTGGGAATCAGTTGGTGTTTCAGGAAATCTGACCCACCTCAGGGAATCTGATTATTTCGGCTATCCAAGCAGAACGGATGGTCGAACAAGGATGTGAAGCGTACTTAGCTACGATCACAACTGCCGAAATAGGAACAAACACATAACTTAAGGACATTCTGATGGTGAATGAGTTTGGGGACGTGTTCGCAGCAGTGAAGGTTTTATCACCATCTCGATCTGATTCTTTCACAATCAAGTTAGAACCCGGAACGACTCCAATCTCTAAGGCACCTTATCGGATGGCGCTGGCAGGGATGGCCGAGTTAAAGAGACAACTTAGTGAATTGACGGATAAGAGATTCATTCGCCCAAGTAGCTCACCTTGGGGCGCACCACTGCTCTTCGTCAAGAAGAAAATGGCACTTTCAGGTTGTGCATAGATTATCGCGGGCTGAACCGAGTAACGCTAAAGAATAGGTACCATCTTCCACGGATAGATGAGTTGTTGGACCAAATCAGAGGTGCTACCTGGTTCTCGAAGGTTCACTTGGCTTCGGGTTATCATCAGATCCCAATCGCGGAGCCTGACGTTCAGAAAACAGCCTTCCGAACAAGGTAAAAACACTTTGAGTTCATGGTCATGCCATTCGGGTTGACCAATGCTCCGACAGCCTTAAAGAGGTTGATGAACGACGTATTTAGGGAATTCTTGGATGAATTCGTGATCATCTTCATAGATGACATTCTGGTGTACTCTAAGTCTCTGGAAGAGCATCAAGGTCACTTAAGGACGGTTTTGGGAAAGCTAAGGGAACACAAGTTGTTTGGAAAGCTGAGTAAATGCAGGTTTTGGTAAAGGGAAATCGGATTTTTTGGTCATGTGGTCTCGGATAAGGGAGTGTTCGTGGACCCAGAAAAGATCATGGCAATTTCAGGATGGCCTAGACCCTTGAACGCATTCGAGGTAAGGAGTTTCCTTGGATTAGCTGGGTATTACCGACGTTTTGTTAAAGGCTTTGCGAGCATGGCTCAGCCTATTACTGATCTTACTTGGAAGGATGTCCCTTTCAATTGGACTAAGGAGTGTGAAGGGAGTTTCTCAAAGCTTAAGGAAATGCTAACGAGTACTCCAGTTTTGGCCGTGCCAGAACTGTGTGAGCCTTATGTAGTGTATACGGACGCATCACGAATGGGTTTGGGCTGTGTACTGATGCAGCATGGAAAGGTGATTGCTTATGCATCACGACAGTTAAGGAAGCATGAAGTGAATTACTGCACTCATGACTTGGAATTGGCTGCAGCGGTTTTCGCCTTGAACATATGGCGATCCTACCATTATGGTGGGAAGGTTCAAGTGTTTACGGATCATAAGAGTTTGAAGTACATCTTCTCTCAACCCGACTTGAACCTAAGGCAAAGACGATGGATGAAACTCAACGCAGACTATGACCTGGACAGAGACTACCATCCGGGTAAAGTAAACTTAGTTGCGCATGCACTAAGTAGGAAAAGGGTGGACGTGGATTCAAAGAAGGAAATGGAAGGGCTGATCAGCATGGTTGGGACGTTAAGTCTAGCAGCCTTAATGGTTAAATAAGAACCTTTGGGCTTTGGTGCAGCGGACCAAGCCGATTTGATAAGTCGGGTACAGACTGCCCAAGAAAAGGATGAGAATCTAAACAAGCTAGCAAAGAACGATAATACTGAATACTAGACTTCGAATAATGGGAATATTCTTGTTCATAGCCTAGTGTGTGTTCCACACGATCAAGGATTGCGGGAAGAAATCCTTAAGGAACCACATCAGTCAAAGTTGGCAATCCATCCTGGATCGACCAAGATGTACCGAGGTCAAAAAAAGTACTACCATTGGATGAGAATGAATAGGGATGTGGCTAAATGGGTTTCGGAATGCCCTACTTGCCAATTGGTGAAGGCAGAACACTAAGTTCCTAATGGGTTACTACAAAGTCTACCGATCCCATAATGGAAATGGGACATGATCACAATAGACTTCATAACAGGACTGCCCATGTGTGATAAAATGGATGTGAAATGGGTAATAGTGGATCGACTAACCAAGTCGGCTCACTTCATCGCGGTCAATAGGACGGATCGGTCTGAAAAGTTGGTTGAGGTCTATGTAAGGGAGATATTTTGGAGCACCGGCAAGCATTGAGTCGGATCGGGATGCCAAGTTCTGTTCAAGATTTTTTTAAGTGCTTCAGGCTATGTTGGCCATACAAGTACGGCTTACAATCCACCAGACAGACGGTCAGTCAGAACATACCATCCAAACACTAGAGGACTTATTGCAGACAAGTGTGTTGGATTGGGAAGGTAAGTGGGATGAGCACTTACCTTTGGCTGAGTTCGCGTATAACATTTGTTATCATGCAAATATTGTGATGTCTCCGTATGAGACACTATACGGATGACCATGTTGAACCCTTCATTGTTGGACTCATGTGGGGGGAGCAAAGCATATATGTGCGATATTTGATATAGGATAAAACAGAAAAGTTGAGAATGGTCAAGTTCAACATGAAACAAGCCCAGGATAGACAAAAGATCTATACGGATAAGAGAAAGAAGGAACTTGAGTTCGCAGTTGGTGATTTTGTCTATCTTAAGACGGTCACATATAAGAGTAAAGAGTGGTCAGTCCGATCAGCTAAGTTAACACCAAGGTATATGGGGCCTTATTAAATTCTGGAAAGGATTGGGAAGGTAGCCTATAAGTTAGCACTGCCCGTGGAACTGGATGTGTTTAAAAACATTTTCCATGTTTCGATGCTAAAGAAGTGCTTAGGCAATGGATAACGAGTTGTGGTCAAACCCCCAAGGAACGTAAGGGAAAATCTGATTGTTGAAGGAATTATAGTCCGGATTTTAGATAAAATAGTCAAGGCAGATTGAAGGAACAAAACCAAAATGGTACAAGTCGAATGGAACTGCGATGGAGAAATTGAAGTTACGTGGGAACCAGAAGTCAGAATGAAGGAAAGTTTCCCTAAGTTGTTTGAGAAGCAAAAGGGTGGACCATCCCAAGTCTAGATTCGAGGACGAATCCTTGAAGTTGGAGAGACTTGTAACACTCCTGTTCTGCGGACCCTTCGGGTGATACCGAGTGGATCCGATGGAAAGAGAAGTTGGATCGGGAAATCAGGCTGTAAAAATGAAAATTCGAACGTAAGCATCTCAAGTTAGGGTGCAACAGAGAGCCTGGACGTGTCCATGGTCTTTTAATTTGGTCCTCACTAAGATACCAACTCCATCTCTTGAATTTCTTTTTTCTTTTATTTCTTGTTGATCGTTGACATTTTTTGAGCTTTTGTTACACAAATGACTACGTAATTTAAGTTTGGGGCAGGGTCCTAGATGTGTTTGACTATGTTTTATGTGTGTTTTAGTTTTAAATTTTGCATGCGTAATATGCATACACAACATAACATTTCATGCATTAAAAAAACCCTAAAATTTTAAATTTTTTCGAAAATCATCCCACGACAACAATGTTCATGAAGTTGCATCTACATTTTAGGATTGATTCTAGTTGTGTTCACATAGGATTAATGCATTCTCAAGCATATTGGGACTATATAGCCTCTCAAGCTTGTTCATTCATTCGCTTGGTTCAATGTCGTAGGTATTAGTTGTTGATGCATACCTAGCACGTCTAAAACATAAGATCGAACAATGCTAGGAATGATTAGTTTGAATTTTGTGCCTTAGTTTAATCATGTTGAGATCTGATATTGTTCCTTGCTTAGTGATAACCTAATCATGATGCATAATTATCATGTTTATGCACTGAATTTCAACTCGTGGTTAAACACATACTTTGATTTTCTTCTTCTTTTGCACCATTTTTGCTAATCAAAGCAGTTTGGCTCCCTTAGAATAACCTTCTTTCAAGACATACATATTTACTATGTCTGTGAGGTCTTATATTAAGTTTAAGCTGGGTAAAAAGGGTTAGGTATAGGACGACAAAGATAAGATCTCATGTAATTTTTGATTCACAATTTTTGGATCTGATCAAACTAGTGGGATTTGATTGGGGATTGATATTTACTATGGTAATGTATGATAAGGACCCTACAAATCGTAATGTATCAACTAAAAAATCGTTGAAGTTTTATTAGAACTTAATGGAAAAGGAATACGTGTTTTCTTTGCCCCGGATACACACTTCAAGACTCTAAATTAAAACAAGAAACATCATTGCGAGAGAAAGGGACCATCTCCATAGTTTTGGACGCTGGATGTACTAAATGCTGATGCCACAAAGCCTCAAAAGCGTTACCAAAATATGATGTCATCATCACTGCTGCACTCTCCACACCTCTGAAAAAATAGAGACCGCATATTTGTTCACCCGCTCCAATCAGCATTTGTGGTGATGCGGTCCTAAATAATACAAAGTCTATGAGTGAGCTGAAACAAAGAACCACTGTCATCGTAAACTGTGATACTGAAACCAGATGGCACTGTAAACCATCAACAAAGAAAACCATAGAAAATTGCAGAGCAAAGCCCAACCAAACAACTCCACATTTTCGTGATACTGTGAAACGCCCATTAGGGAACTTTATGAAAAATCGGATCAATATCTTGGACATCCGTTAAAAACTCCAATGTTCTTGTCATATGGTGCAAAGCACCAATATCAATAATCCATGAATCAGTAAAATACTTACCAGAGAGACGAGGTTAAGAAGTACTCGGTCTGTCATTCAACATTTGAACTAGAGTTCGCCATTGTTGGTCGTTAAGACCACTAAAACCAATACGATCAGGCTTTTTGATTGCAGAATTGGCCGTGAAAATATGTGGTGATGTAGAAACATTATTTTCGTGTGCAATGTCCCCACGACGAGATCCCAATGGTGCAGCAGAATTAGGTGTTTTGATGAAAGCGGAAGCTGTGATCATGACCTCTCTCAGTACCAATCCGGATATACAGTTTTTCGGAAACAATTCTCAGCCAAATGACCCGTTCGTCCAGAGCTAGTATACACGACGTGTTTATCAGATCTTTCTTGTTTTGGACGAGAAGTAACCTTTACAAAAAACCTAGTACCTTTGACACATTCTTCAAGCAATCTGCCAGCACACTTGGATTCTTAGTCTTGCCAAACCACCTGATATGCCTCTTCTACACTCGGCAAAATCCTCACACGAAAGCAAGGAAGACTTTACCCGTCCATAAAGAGATTCATCAAGTTCCCATAAGAAATTGATGTAGCTTATCTTCTTCTCTTGCATGTGCAATTTCGTCAGGAGTTTTTGCATGTTAAAATCCGAGAGACTAGTTCATAGCTTAGTAAGACGACGGTAGTAAGCCTCAACAGTGGACCCCTTTTGTTGAAAATTTGGCTAGTTCAGTCTTCAATCGTTGGATACTTTGTCCATTCTTCATCAAAAACCACTTTTGTATGTGCGTCCATAAGTCATGAGTAATTTAATGATGCTAAAGTGAGCTACTTAGATCAAGAGTAGTTGTTTGTTTGATCCAAGACACCACCATCATATTTTTTGTCAACCAATCTTCAATTTTCTCATCATCATCCACAGGTTTTGGAATCGAATCATCCACAAAACCAAATTTCGTTCTTGCTCGAAAAGCCAACCTCAAATTCATAGCCCGCACATCATAATTGAAACCACAGATAAAAGATTGAGAAATTATAGCACAATAGTTATCTCCTGGAGAGAGAGAGAACATACGGATCAATACGTCCCGTGTGTCATCCGAACAAGTAGTGCCATTATTAGCCGTAGGATCAGCCATGAAAACCAATCTAACAAAAAAATCAAACCTCGATAAAAAAACCGAGATGAATGAGGTCAAGGAAGGGTAGTAAAATAAACAGATTACTAACAAGATCGAAAAATTAAAACAAAGTTTCTTAGACTTGAGCTCTGATACCATATCAAGAAATCTAGAGTGGTTGTAGAAGGTTTTCTTCATCATTGATCTTAGGAGGCGATGACTTATTATACATATATTAACCTAGATATTTACAAAGTATTTTTTTAGAGGAGTGTGTAGACTAAACTACAACCAAAGATTATGGTCGGAAATTTCCGACACAATAACCGACCAACATCGACGGTTTTGGAAATTTTCGAAAACCGGTCGGCAGCTGCCTGTTTCTTCCGAGCGCCCCCGACAACAGACAATTACTGACCGTTATTGACAATACAAATAAAAACGTTTTTCATGTGTCATTTTCATTTATAACAAAAAGTAGGTATATCTGTCAATAACCGTTGGATCTGGTCGGAAAGTTCTCTTTATAAACACAAACGCTCTTCTTTCACCTTCACCATCTTTTTTCTTAAATTATATCACAATATGTCTAATATCCATTTTAGTTCTTGGATGGATCAAGAAAGAAATGATACGGAAACGGGGTTACTTACCGCATATTATGCAAATGAGATGAAACAATTTATGGAGTTTGCTGGAAATCAAACCATAACTCGTGAAACAGGTAAGATGTATTGTCCATGTCCTAAATGTAAAAATATGAGATTTATTTCAGTAAAACAAGTCTGGATTCATCTTTATAGTAGAGGATTTATTCCTGGGTATAAAGTATGGTACTCGCATGGAGAAGATCCATCTATGTTAACTTTGCTACTACTAGTGAAAATATTGATGGTGGTTTAGGTAGCGGAGCAACTATGCATGAAGATGTTGAATATATGGTTAATGTGGGTAGTTCTACTGAATGTTATGAAAGAGATTTGGGTGTGGAATCGAGAGTTGATGGTGAAAACTTAGTTGGTTCAATTCGGATGGTGAATGATGCATTCAGAGAGAATATTCCAGCTTTTGAGGAGGGAATAAATAGAGGGGAAGAACCTAATCCTTGAAGCACAAATTTTTAATAACATGTTGGATGCAGCGAAGAAACCGTTTTATGGTTGGTGTGAGGATGACATATCTCCCTTATCGGCTGCAACTGACTTAATGAATATCAAGATAGTTTACAATTTAGGAGAGACTTGTGTTGATGCGATAGCTAATTTGTTTAGCAGGAGTCTCCCCAAAGAACCCCAAGTTTTTACACGGAGGTTCATAAATTGGTTGGCGGACTTAGGTTACCATATGAGATGATAGATGTATGTATCGATAATTGTATGATCTACTCGAGAGAAGATTCAAATATGTTATCATGTTGTCTTTTGTTGTAAACCTCGGTTTCTGGAAAATGGTGGTAGATATGGGTCCCATACAAGCGGATGTGGTATTTTCCACTGGGAGATAGGTTGAAAAGGTTATACCAGTCAGAACGTACTGCAACTTCAATGAGATGGCATGCTGAACATAATTCACATGCGGAGATTCCACATCCTTCAGATGCGAAAGCATGGAAACATTTATAGTCAGATTTTGCAGTTGAATGCAGGAATGTGTATCTCGGGTTATGTACAGATGGGTTTAGTCCATTCGGGAAACACGGGAGGCAATATTCAGTTTGGCCGGTGATTGTTACAGCATACAATTTACCACCATCACTTTGTATGAAGTAAGAGTTCTTATAGTCTGACAATTCTAGTCCCAGGGTCTGATCATCCAAGAAACTCACTTGATGTGTTTTTAGAGGATCCGAGGTGTTTGGTCTTAGAGAGTTGAGAGATCTTTTGACTTCAAAGACCCGAGTGAGGTTAGAGACATTTGCATAGACTTTCTTGAGGGTATCCCATAGTTTATTGGCCGTTTCACAAAAGAAATATGATTCAAGAAAATGAGGATCAAGATAGGCTATTATGATAGTCATCACAGTTTGGTCTTCTTGAAACCACTTAGTATCATCAGAAGTTCTTTCTTTTTCTTTACCCTTGTTTGCTACACTTGAGCTTTTATATTGGGGAGGCTCAACATGGCTCCACAAACTACGGCTACAGTAGGTCATTCTTGTGGTTCTTGACCGCATCATATAATTTGGCCCTTTAAATATCACCGGAATACAAACTCCTTTGTAAGCTTCCATGGCGTCTTAACGGGAAAGAGAAAGATTCGATTTTTTGAGAAAAATTGAGATGAAAGAATTAGATGAGTGAGATCTTTATTGCTCTGATACCACGATAAAATTTGAGAATAAATCTTGAACTTTCATAGTTATAGATTCGAGATTCAAGAATTGTTTAAGAGATTAAGAGATAAATTAAGATGAAGAAATCTCATATATTTTTCTTGTCATTTAAAAATGGGAATACATCATATATATATATATATGAAAAGGGGAAAATCCCTAGCTAGATAATCGTTGTGGTCTCGTAATCGAAGTAGTCCCACGGATAAGGTGGTCAAGGTGGTCCCTCGGGGAAAAGTGGTCCTGGAATCATAAAACGCCAAAAGTCTCCAACGGATCAAAAGTCTCCAACGGATCTCTTATTCGGACTGCGGTACATGTGCGTAGGCTATTGGAACTTATTTCTTTCGACAGCAGTACATGTTGGATACGTCCCGCAGGACATGAATTCCGCATTTTTTCTTTAAAAGTTAAAGTATAAAAAAATCAAAATAATGAAGAAGAAAATGGAAAACATGTTAAAAACAAAATTGAAACAAACCACCAAGCTTTCATTTAGGAAGACCAGTCCTATCATTAAGTGTCTTAACAGAACATATTAACGAGGTTATACCTCAATTAACTGAATTTTCGTAATTGAAATTGAATTTTTTGTTTTTGTTTTTAGCACTATAGTAAAAATGGGGTTTTAGCGTCCGAAAAGTGATATCATAAAATATTATAACATTACCAAAAGTGCTATGGCTACCTCTGTTATAATAGGTCAGACACTTTAGATAACAATTTTATACAGTATTATCATATTGTCATATATTATAACGTATTTTTCTCTGGGATTAGAAATTATTTAATAACATTTGTTTTTAATTATTAAAACAGTATTCTTTTTTTATATTTTGGTCGATTTAAAATGATTTATGTATTTTCTTTTTGAATTTTCGAATTCCAAAAACTCAAGCAATAATTTACAAAAACATCACTAACAATAACGATAATTTACAAAGAGATGTTTAGTTATGCTAAATATGAGAAGTTTAACAAATAGTAAAGATTTACCTCTACAACGATCGAGCTTAAAGAGCAATAATTAACTTCTTAGGAAACATAATATCCTAATTTATCTCTTGCATTTGAAAAATATCAGATACATGATCCTTTACTTCTATATAAGAAATAACTTCCACATCTCATTGAAGATATGAGATCGATGGCGATATATGTTCCGCCAAATGATAACTACTTGACATGCATACACAATCGTTCCTCATCAGAAGACTTCTAAACCTGTAACAAAAAATATGGCCAGAATGATGATGAATATTTCCCCGATTTGGGGCATCTAAAACCAAGTTTAATGTATTGTTTTGTCTAAAGATACATTTCTATTCAATTTCCAGATGGATGAGGATTTAAAACTGGTAACTAAATTTGGATATGGAAACTATGATGATCGGGGCATAGTTCTAAATGGGAAAAAAAAAGTTCAATTACACACTTACATATGGTTGTGGATTAGTCTCTTCAAGATTACGTTGGATTACTTTACTTTAGACACATTCACCCCAGTGGCTAACACAATCGGCAAGGTTCTTGAATTGGATTTTGACTCAAACCAAACACACTTACATGGATCTATAAGAGTAAAGATTAATTTCAATATAAGGAATCTTGTCCACAAAAACAGAACTTTCGGTTACCATCGGGAAATGTGATAAATGTTGAGTTATAATATATATTCGTTCGGAAATATTGTTATAATTGTTTATGTCTAGATCATGTCCAATTACCAGCCCGGTTACAAGGTGGAGATTTTCCACTTCCTTGTCTCTCTTTAAGTACACGTTTATGAGGATGATATGAAATTGCTGTCAGAAGAAGGAGGTTTCCGATACACCTTGTTCACATACCGCGGGTTTGTTCTCACAATCAGGTAGTTCGAAGAGCTATTTTAGCTCCCACCTTAGACAAAATTTAAGCCACAATTTGAGGAGGGTTTGTTCTTCCATTCGTTACTTCAACAAGGTTATCACCAACACCTCCTTTAACGAAAGACAATAAGAAATGCCAATGAAGAACTGTGGATGATGGATGAATTACTAAATTTCTCCTCTCTCATGAGCAATATGGCCGTGAATCAAGGGAGATGTTTCAAATAACGGTGGGGCTATAATTCTACTAGACCAGTTCCTCTACAACATGATATGGGGTTCTAAACTCAAAAACAAAGACGAGAGAGTAATCAGTATTGGTGGGATCATGACTGTTATCCTCAAGGCTTATGAAGTGGACCTCATCTCTGACCCCATTTCCTTATTGTTGAGAAACTGAGCTAAGTTTCCTCTGTTTCAGATGTCACAACAACCAAGAGTGATAATTGTTTCGCTTGATTAGAAAGAGATGAACGACAAGGTGAAGAAGACTATCAAACGAGAAAGACAGAAGAGAAGAAATAGAGGAGCACACAAGACTTTAACGAGTTTAATGAGTAGTTAACAACCTAACCTACATCTTGCCGGGACTTTCCCTGGAATCCATTAACATCAATGTTACTTTTACAAGAAGGATACAAAAACTTAAAACCATTTTTACAGTGTGTTTAGTTTCCTCTTTCTTTCTCTCTTGTATTAACTAAAGAACATACACAAACAAGCTTAAACTTTTCAAAGTATCTTCACTTTCTCTTGCGTTCAATAATCTGACTGCAACATCTCTCTCTCAATATGCTTTCCTATATATAGAACAAAGCCTCTGCATAAACCCCTTTTGTAGCTTCACGGGAACAACAAAAGCTATGCAATATGACCTGCAAAACCTCTTGCTTTTGCTACAGCATCACAAGAAGATGAAAAATCAAACTTGATACTAATCAAGTGTATGCTCAGCTTTATTTTCTGATTCAAGATAGCTTCCTTGTGGTCCTGCAAGATGCAAGCTTGAGTCTCTCTCTTCTATTTTTGGTAAACGAACAGAGAGATTAAGACTAATGTTCATTACTAGTTCCAACAAAATTCCACCTAGTAATGATAGATTCAACACCACAAACCAGCTTCCATTAAAGAACAACAAAGTTTTAGAAAGAGCCTCCTTCTTGTCGATGTTGATTTGTATTTCAGTCCCGGTTCATGCATCCTATTACTCAGCCTTAAGCCTTAGCAAGCTCAATGCAGACTGGAACTTACTAATAGGCAGAATCTTGGTCAAAATATCAGCTCGATTAGTCAAGGTGGATATCTTCAAAACTACTACATCCCCATCTGTTATAACTTCAGGAATATAGTGATACTTCACTTGAGTGTGTTTAGTCCTTTCATGGAATACATTGTTCTTTGAAAGAGCAATGACACTATGTGAGTCACAATAGATTTCCAAAGACTTCTAAGCATAGCCAAACTCAGATAACAGACCTTTAAGCCACACAACTTCTCTTACAGCCTCATTCAAGGAGATGTATTCTTCCTTAGTTTTGGATAGGGCGACCACCTTCTGCAATCCTGATTTCCAACTGATTGTGTTACCTCCCAATGTAAACACAATTCCACTAATGGATCTTCTTCTATCTGGATCTGCTGCATAATCAAAGTCGCAGTAGCCTTTTAAGACGAAGTCTGAACCTTTTCTTAACACACCTTGGTTCTCAGAGATCATTAAATGTATCTTAATACCCACTTGACTCCTAACCAGTGTTTTTTTGATAGGTTTACTCATAAATCTGCTAACTATACCTACAATATTAGGCAAATCTGGTCTAGTACCAATCATGGAATACATAATACTTTATCAACTGTTCCTCAGTACCTACAACTATCTTTAGATGACTATACCTGCATTTGAGTATGGTCTAGACTTCATGGACGACTAATCCTTTATCAACTGTTCCTCAGTACCTACAACTATCTTTAGATGAGATCTCTATGGTGTTGTGACATATTTAGCTTGCTCCATTTGATATAAGAACCTTTTTCAAGTAGTCTTCATGAGATAATTTCAAAGTTCCTTTCAATATATCTCTGATAATTTCCATCAAAGAATCTTCTTTGGTGGGGCCAAGGTCCTTCATTTCGAACTTGATACCAAGTTTCTTTTTTTTATTCTGAAACATCACTTTTATCTTTGGCAGCAACTAACATGCCGTGCACGTAGAGAAGAAGATACATCTTAGAGCTGTTTTCAAGAGTCCTAGTGTAAGCACATTTATCTCTTTGACTTCTTTCAAATCCAATCTCCTTCATATAGCTATCAAACTTCTCATTCCACTTTCTTTGAGACTGTTTGAGACCATATAGATATTTGTTCAACAAAGATAGCTGATCTGGCCTGAAATCTTTTTCAAATCCCTCTGGCACATCCATGTAGATTTTCTCATCTCATTCTCTATGTAGAAATGCATTTTTGACATCTAATTGTTCAAGCTCCAAATCTTCTTCAACCACAATAGCCAACAACATCCTTATAGATACGTGTCTGACTACTAGAGCAAATATATAAGTGTAGTTCATCCCTTTTCTTTATTTATACCCTTTTGCAACAAGTCTTGCTTTGAATCTAGGCTCTTCAACCTCAGGGATTCCTGGCTTAAGTCTGAATATCCATCTGCAACCAATCACTCTATGTTCCTTAGGCATCACAGTCCATGTATGATTCTTAGCAGAGATTCCATATCTCCATGCATTTCTTGTTTCCACTCATCCCATTTATCACCTTTCAATGCATCTTGATAATTAGCATGTTCAACGACCTCACCCTTGAAAATATTGGTAAAAACTCTGAGAAGAAACCACTGATCATTTGGGATTCACTAAGATAACCTTCATCATCATACCTTCTTGGGACCGTTACTTCTCTTCTTATTTTGCCTCTGGCCAAATGATATCATTCTGGAGTTTATGCAACATGTTCATTAGAAATATCCGCAGTATCTTGATGATGAATTGTATTTTTCTAGGGTTTTGTTGTCTTGGAGATTCCATTTCTTCCGAGATATCTCCACATGAGGGTATATCACCTGCTTTTTCAAGGTTAAAGTCCAAGAATGAATTTGATGACTCACCTTGATCATCTGTGTTTGACGTATGAGTCTTTATCACATCTTTATATACTGCATTTTCTTGAAATATTACATTTCTGCTGATTGCACACTTCCTTTCTTCTATCAATCATAGCTTGTGCCCTTTGTCCTCTGGTGTATACCCAATGAGAACTCCTTTCTGAGCTCTTGGTGTCAGTTTCCCTTCATCAGAGTCAACAAAGGACAAGCAACCATACCTTCTCAGATAGCTATATACAGGTGGTTTTCCAGTCCATTTCGTATCCGGTATTTTAGTGTTGATAACTGAAGATGGCGTCTTGGTTATCAAAACAACGGCTGTGTGAGTAGCCTCTGCCCAGAAGGATTTTGGGAGACCAGAGTCACTCAATAAGCTTCTTACTTTCTCAAGAATGGTTCTATTCATTTTTACTGCAATGTCGTGTTGTTGTGGCATATAATCACAAGTCTGATGTCTTAGAATCTCTTTATCTTTACAGAATTGTTTGAATAGATACTTACAGAACTCAAGCCCATTGTCAGTTCATAGAAATTTGATCTTTCTTTGAGCTTGATTCTCTACCAGCATACTCCATTCTACAAAAGTTTCAAATGCATCATCTTTATGTTTCAAAAAATATACCCATATCTTCATTGAGTAATCGTTAATAAAAGTGACAAAGTATTGACACTTGCTGAGAGACATTGGGACTGAAGGAGCTCCCCACAAATCTGAATGGACATAATCGAGTTTCTCTTTGGTGTCGTGAGTAGCCAAGCTAAAACTGACTCTCTTAATCCTTCCATTCACACAGTCTTCACACAGTTCAAGATTTGAGTTCTTCTTTCTATCCAAAATCCCTTTCTTCACTAGTATTGTCATATTATTTTGACTCATATGACCTAATCTCTTATGCCACAATGTAGTGTCATCGAGTGAGCTTTATATTGTTAAAGATTCTCCATGTTCTGGCTTCCATTGCCGTAAATATAGAGTCTCGAATCTTTTACCTTGTAATAACACTTGACTTCCAACATTAATACTCAGCATCCCATTCTCAGACTCAAATATATACCTATCTTTCCCAAATTTACCAAGACAGAAAAGAATTATGTCCTTCTCAGGAATGCATCTTACATTGGTAAGAACTACACTCATGCCATCTTCATTCTTGAGTCTTATGGTGCCAATTCCATTACCTTTGGAGATTGTCTTGTTTCCCATTCTGACTGATCCTACCACATCTTCATTTAACTCATCAAACCATTCTCTTTTGTGTCATGTGGCAAATGCATCCGGTGTCCATAATCCATTATTTTGCAAGATTTATGGGAGTAGAAGAAAGAGATTCAAATACGTATAGACCACTTGCTTCTACCTGATTCCCTTTTCTGTTTGATGATTCAACATTATAACCCCCTTGATTTTTCTGTTTGTACTGGTTTTTGTTTCTGTTTAGGCAACTGTTCTTGAAATGTCCTTCTTAACCATAGATCCAACATCCCTTTCTGTTTTTGGATTTTGACCGAGATCTTTTTTGCTTACATGTGTTGTCTCGATCTTTACTTCTTCGTCTTGAGTCTCTTTTTTCTCGAACATATAAGCCTTATACCTGATTCTTCGAGCTCTTTGGGTTTGAGCCAAACTCGAGATCCTTGGCATATATAGCAGCAACCATATCACCTAGAGTTAATATGGTCCTTCGTGTTCCATATTTTATTGTGTCACTATTTACTGCCTTTTAAATCTCCTCCTACTACTGCAAGTAGGGGTTCGATTCATGGTGCCTTGAGGATTTGTAAAGTGACTACACCATTGGATCACCTGTCCTCGGCTACTGAAACTTCTATTTAATTATAATATTTCGACTGATAGATAATTATATCAGAAATTTCTTATGGATCATTACAAATTCTTTATTATAATACGGCATAATTCTCATAATTTGTATCCCTCAAAAACTTGTCAGAAATTAAGTTTTACGAACTTGTGATGAAATGACTTCTATCGAAATTTATGATGAATTACCAAGAAAACTTCTATCTTGTCAAAACATTCCCACGGATTTCTGATGAAATATGTTCAACTAAATTTTTTCTATATAGACACGATATAATTTATAACTACAGCCGCTAAATATCAAATTCGTGACAATTTGGAGATTTTTTTGTAACAATTTGGAAATTTTACGTGATTTTTCGTAATTGCTAATTAACCACAACATAATACTAGATTGCGATGTTCAGAAAACATTTTTAGCAGTAGACTATACGAAATTCATGATAGATTACTAAAAGAAAACTCTTATCTACTCTAAAAATTTCCGACTGATTTTTTAGTTAATTATAATGGAAATTTCTTCCAAATCATAAAATATTTTTTTTATTTTATGTAAATGAGATCATAATGTATTCTTGTAGTATATTTATATTTCTTAATTGCGATAAGACTGCAAATGGCTTTTATTCTTGTAAATCTACTTGAGGTAGTGCATTTGCACAACCAGAAATCGAATCTTCTGCCTACATTAAGTACGAACTTGGTTATTGGGCCGGCCAGTTGTGGCACAATATAATTTACCGTTGACAAACAAAAAATTACGATAAAAATCACTACACGATTTATGACATGCATACAAAACCTGATTTTAATGGGACAGGACAAAAAGAGTTAGGTTTGATCATGGCGATGAGCTTCTGTTTTGAGGATGGTCCATACAAAGACAGTACCATAAGTATGATTGGAAAGAATCCAGCAATGAACTTAGTTCGAGAAATGCCTATTGTTGGTGGCATAGGAATGTTCCGAATGGCTCGTGGCTACGCTATTGCTCACACCAATTGGTTTGATCCTACGACTGGTGATGCTATTGTTGGCTATAATGTTACCGTCGTTCACTAGAATTAGGTTTTATTTTTGTTTCCATATTAACAAATAGTTAATGGTTTATCCATTTATATATATGTACGTAACATTATTTTACTACTTTGTGTTTCATATTTGGACTTAGACTTTCGAGATTTCGTTCCAAGATACTTTAAGCACTAGTACCAATATATATGTTACTCATTTCTCTGGAAGTAAAATCATAAACACATTTATTTATTATCATGTAGTATGTTATTAATCACTACAAAAAATCGGAGATATTGTGACAATTGTATTGCAAATATAAATATTAGTAATAATTCGTGATGTTTTACATACAATTTTGTTACAAATTTTCTTTGTTACGAATCATTCTGACTATATTCCGTAATGATTTGAGACACAATTGTTATTAGATTTATTTGTCACAAGTATATTGTGACGTTTTTGTTAGCAATATGCATTTATGACATTTTTATTGTAACAATTTACAAATCGTCACAACTTTTTAACAATATTTTTATAATGTGAAGTAATATGTGTTGGTGACGAAATATTACATATCAATATAATTTTTTTTCTTGTAGTGAATTATTGACATGGGGTTTGTAACACCAAATGATGTTTCAAAAGTTTTCACCCTCTTTAGCTTTTAGGTGTAGCCGAACCTGGACCCGAACTTGAACGAAATTACTTTATCCAAAAACACATGGGTTTTAAACATAATTTTTAACAATTTTTTATAGATTTCACTTATATTTTTAACTCGACTTATCAATCTAGATCTCTCAAAAATATCCAAACCACACCAAATTTATAGCTTTTTAAGAAACTACACAAAATTCGTATCGTAAACGCAGAGCTACAACACAATGTTCGTATTGTAAATCCAAAACTATATAGCATTCTAAATTTTAATCTAAAAATATGTAGCATTTACATTGTGTGTTTTGTCTTTAGTTACGAGTAATTAAAATCACGTTTCATCATTGTAAATAAAATAAACCAAACTAACTTTTTAATTTGACACAAATCCATTAAACTAAAATTATAAATAAATTCACGTATAGATCAACACCTAGCAAAAGAAAACTTGCAAAATCACTACTTAATCCAATAAAATAGAAACATTATTCTTTAATTCAAAAATTATTGAACAGACAAGTAAAGTGGACTGACTCCATTATATATTTTAGAATGTTGTTTTGAGATATTTATGTCTTCTTAATTTTAAGTCTCTTTCTATTTTTTGCTCTTTCAAAATTCATCTAAATTGAAATGTGTTGTCAATAATTTTTTTTTCTTCTTTTTTTCTTCAAATCTCGTTTTATTTATTTTTTGATTGATCAATTTATTTATTTATTGGTTTATGATTTACTTATGAATTTATTTATTTATTTATGGATTTATTTGTTTATGTATTTATTTATGCTTTATTTATTTCTGTATCTTTTGTATTTATTTATTTATTTACGTATATTTATTTCTTTTTAATTGTTACATGACCAACTAGCATTTTTTTAATTTAATTTGTTTAGCATTATTTACATTCAAATTTTAGTTGTTTCAGTGCAATTAAACAAATATTAACTAAATCTAGCCCGTCACACAAGAGTATAGTGCGATGGTTTATCTAATTGAGACTTGAGAGATTTTGTTCAATATATATGTATGTATTTTTTTTTAATTAAGTCACTTTTTATACAAACATTTAATTTTTTTCATATATCAATAAATTGAGATTTAGTAACTTCCGAAAAAAGCAAGTTATTTCACTCAAGATTTTTTGAATTTCCATAATGTTTTCAAGATTTTCATAAATAAATTTAATTATCCTATTCTTTAGCAACACATATAACATAATCAAATGTGCTTAAGGGTCGACTAATTCTAACTTAATGAATGTTTAGTGGTCATTACACCAAATGGATTATCACTAAACTATTTCTCGATCACATCAATACAATTTAGTTTGTTTTATTTGCAATATCACACTCCATAATTCTGTGTTTCTTCTAAAATATAATTTCAGTTATAAAGAAAAACACAGTAACCAAAATTGACTATGGTCAACGTAGTCAGCATGTAGGACCTATATCATTATACTACTTCTACATTTTACTACTAATTAATTTCACTATATATATATATGTTTCCAAATCCGACAAAAATAAATATATATATATATATAGCCTATTGATATGGATCCATCCCATTATATATTGTTTTTTTTTATATTTCCAAATATTCATTACTACTATATTGGATTGATGAAATTTTTTTTTGTCAACGGCAGATTATACTAGACCATAACTGGCCAATTCAATAACTAAATTCCTACATAATGTAAGTAGAATGACTCGATTCCAAATTATACAAATGCACTACCTTAAGTAAATTTACTGTCTGCCAGTATGCTAAATGCCATTTGCATGGATTGATGAAATTTAAATAATTCATTTTAATACAAAGTTTTCCATTTTAAAATTTTTAAGTTGACTTGAATCCCCGATA